>BHDV01036175.1:97223-163717 GCA_005406045.1 Adoxophyes honmai
TTATTTGTGACACTTGAACAAAGTTACTGTAAATTCATAGTCAAATGTGTGACTTGGGTGGCTTATAGTAACTATAAAATTAAGTACGATAATGTTCAAGTCAAACACCTTGGAAATCACATACTAATATGGTAGAATCTTATCAAGCCGGTCAAGCCCCTACCTACAGTCCCCGGCATCTAAAGTGGCAACATTTTAAATAGTGAGGGTAAACTCACGCATTACAATCTTACCAATTTAGATTTCGGAGACTATACGTCAATAAGTTTTCATTGAGCCGCCTTGATACCGATGAAACAATTCCAGGTTGCTGCCATTTCCTAAGACTACCCCACAAAGATGGGCCCAAGTATAAGGTCGGCAATCCACTGGCCAGAGATTTCTTGGACATGTTCAGCCAAAACGTACTGTCCGCGCAGGGGAACGACGCTGAAAAGGTAACTGAAATTAAAAGTTAATCTTATTGCCATTGGATAGTATAAGATAAGATTTGTTTGTATGACATAGATGGATGGATTTCCTATTTTCGCAATTGTTTAAAAATATGGATGGTAAGAAATATGTCGCAAAACAATTCCATTCCGTTCCTTTTTTTCATGTGGGTGGTCATGGAATCGAAGCACAAAATTAGTATGAAAAATTGGGGTGGTTTTTTTTCGCAGTTTGTAAAAGCGTCCATGATTTTATATATGAAAGTCAATTTTCATTCATATAAAAAAAAAAAAAAATTGATGGAATAATTTAAAGTGTTGGACTGAACTACTGAACGACTTTGACGGTGGGTGCAATGAACTTTATTAATTATCTTCCCCATGTTAACCTATTTTTGGTTTTGATAAAATCTATATTTTTTGATAGTCTATCCGACGGGCAAAATAATTTTTTTAGTCACTTATTAGTCAAAATTTAGGATTTAGTCTTCAAATCTGACAATAACCTCCAGGTCCTATCCTTCGGTCGGATGATGTCATACTGGCGCAACAACCGCGAGCGGATCCAGGGGCAGCAAGTAGTGTGGCTGCCGCAGAGTGCCTTGCCGCAAGGGCTGCGCGGGGCGCGGCGGTACGGCGCCATACTGCCGCAGGTTGTGGCATGCGGCACTTTGACTAGAAGGTAGGCAGGGGACAGTATACCAATTCGGAAAAATAATTAAGCAAGTATCTCAACGATTTATGCCTCTGTGGCCGATATTGTCTTCGAAGTCAAAAAAAGGTACAAAAAAATTTAAACTCGTGAACTATAAAAATTTCGGAATATACATGGGGTTGATTCGGATGCCCCTAGGGGTGTTTTATCTCTGGATTTTTACTTGACATTAATTTTTGGGACACCATGTATAGTCGGCCAAGAAATTGGTCTACCCCCCTAAGGTCTATGTTAATTTGAATCTCATGAAACAACAAGGTCGATTTCCCCTTCCCATAATATTATGACAGTGACAATAGCTCCTTTATCATTATTGTATTTACGTCACATCTTATGTCATGTAATTTGATTTCACAGAAACTTTTGTCAAAAGTGGCAGGCCACTTTCTTGGTCGACCGTACACTAGTCAAGTAGGCAGTTTCGCTTGACACTATTTTTGGGACACCCTGTATATCAATCGAGTAGGCAGTTACCGTTTTTCTCGGCACAGGGCGAGTGAGCCAACTTGGATGACGGCCAGCAACGCCCAAAAAGACCGCATCGGGTCCGAGCTGCGAGCCATGGTGCAAGCGCCGCCGGGGTATAAGTTTGTAGGCGCCGATGTTGATTCACAGGTTATTTAAATTAATGAAACAAGTTTAGTTTAAAATAAGCTTCCCGAAAAAAAAATCATTTCCCATACAATCTTTTTTGCCAACTGTACTTCATTGTCCTCCATCCCAGATTATGTGCTCCATATTTTAAGTCAGACCAACGGTTGAAGAGTTCCCTCCATCGGAGACAATCCCGGATGGGCCACCAAAAGTCCACTACCGGAATATTGTATTGTCATGCAAGTTACGTTGTTATACCAAGTTTCAGCTCAATCGGTCTATTGGTAATAGTTCAAATCTTTCTTGCAAGATTTGTTAAAATACATACAAAAGTGAAGTTAAGTAAAAGCTTGTTATAAATGAAGGTGTACTAACATTTTCTAAACGAATGCACTTTACGCCACTGAACCTGCTTAAGGGCAATCTACACTAATATTATAAAGAGGAGAACTTTGTTTGTTTGTTTGGTTGTAATGAATAGGCTCAAAAACGAATGGACCATTTTTAAAAATTCTTTTACCATTCGAAAGCTACATTATCCACGAGTAACATAGGCTATATACATTTTATTTTGGAAAAAATAGGATTCCGCAAAATATGAAGCACCCAAGCAAGCAAGATAATTCCGCGATCTCTTCTGTGTTACCACGAATTTAACGCGAGCGTAGCCGCGGGCAAAAGCTATCTCTGAATAAAGACGAGATCAACTCTGACTTTAAAAAAAAATCATTTTAAACGTCATTATCATCAGCTCTTCACTTGAAACTACTACTTTACTACTACTACTACTATTACTCTATACCTTACTCTCTGTATCTCAGGAGCTTTGGATAGCGGCTCTCCTAGGGGACTCGTCGCTAGCGACTTGTGGCGCGACAGCCCTAGGCTGGTCCGTGCTGGCGGGACACAAGGCGCGGCGCACCGACCTGCACTCGCTCACCGCCAGAGCGGCCGACATCTCGCGCTCACATGCCAAGGTCATCAACTACGCTAGGATATACGGTGAGCTCATACGTGACTGCATATAGCGACACTAGACGTAGCGACACTATACACGGCGACACTAGACGCAGCCACACTAGACGCAGCTACACTAGCCCACAGCAACACTAGACATAGCGACACTAGACACTAGACACAGCGACACTATACACTAGACACAGCTACACCAGCCCACAGTATAATCCTAGAGACACTAAGCAGCAACACTACACTTTGTGTTTGGAGTGTTAGTGTCTCTACTTGTGGCGCGACTGCCCTAGGCTGGTCCGTGCTGGCGGGACACAAGGCGCGGCGCACCGATGTGCACTCGCTCACCGCCAGAGCGGCCGATATCTCGCGCGCACATGCCAAGGTCATCAACTACGCCAGGATATACGGTAAGCAGATATATGACATTAAATGACTGCCTATAGCGACACTAGATACAGCAACACTTGACACTAGACACAGCTACACTAAATACTAGACACAGCGACACTAGACACAGCAACACTAGATACTAGACACAGCTACACTTGACACTAGACACAGCTACACTAGACACAGCGACACTAGATACTAGACACGGCGACACTAGACACTAGACACAGCGACACTAGACACAGCTACACTAGACACAGCGACACTAGACACTAGATACAGCGACACTAGACACTAGATACAGCGACACTAGACACTAGACACAGCTACACTAAATACTAGACACAGCGACACTAGACACAGCAACACTAGATACTAGACACAGCTACACTTGACACTAGACACAGCTACACTAGACACTAGACACAGCGACACTAGATACTAGACACAGCGACACTAGATACTAGACACGGCGACACTAAACACTAGACACAGCGACACTAGACACAGCTACACTAGACACAGCGACACTAGACACTAGATACAGCGACACTAGACACTAGATACAGCGACACTAGACACTAGACACAGCTACACTAGACACTAGACACAGCGACACTAGATACTAGACACAGCGACACTAGATACTAGACACGGCGACACTAGACACTAGACACAGCGACACTAGACACAGCTACACTAGACACAGCGACACTAGACACTAGATACAGCGACACTAGACACTAGATACAGCGACACTAGACGCAGCCACACTAGACACAGCTACACTAGACACAGCGACACTAGACACAGCTACACCAGCCCACAGTATAATCCTAGAGACACTATGCAGCAACACTACACTTTGTGTATGGAGTGTCAGTGTCTCTACTTGTGGCGCGACCGCCCTGGGCTGGGCCGTGCTGGCGGGACACAAGGCGCGGTGCTCCGACGGGCACTCGCTCACCGCCAGAGCGGCCGATATCTCGCGCAAGCATGCCAAGGTCATCAACTAGGCTAGGATATACGGTAAGCAGATACATGACATTAATTTACTGCCTATAGCTACACTAGCCCACAGCGACACTAGAAACTAGATACAGCTACACCATAAGCCGAGGGACACTAAACATAGCGACACTAGACACTAGGAGTCTTAGTCTGTCAACTTAATTGTGGAGGCAGAGATAGCCTCTTGTGCGACTATGTTAAGGTCAACTACGCTATTAACCGCGCTAGGATATACGGTAAGCACATACATGACATTAAATAACTACATATAGCGACATTAGATACAGCTACACCAGCTCAAAGCAACACTAGCACACAACGACACTAGGACACCAAATGCCGGTCGCGGAGCACAGCGAAATTCGGGCGTTGACCCGCTGCTATCTCTCTGTCGCACGCGTGCAGTAATATTGCCCTCACGCTCGCACGGTGCGACGCACGTACTCAAGTTTAGGAGTCTTAAAATATTGAAATCCCTTTTGAGATGAGTCCGCATTTGTACTTTGTCCTTTTCATTTGCGATTTATCTGTTTTGTCAATAAAGGGTAGATTCATATCAAACTAAAGTCACTAACGTATCGGTTGAGTGTGAACGGTCAAGTGTTTTTCTATACATTCGTCTGTGCTGGCGTTACGCGACCGATAATACGCGACGCATGTTCCATCAGATATAAACCTTCCCTAAAAAGTTTTTTATTTACATTCATACATACATACCGTCACGCCTCTTTCCCACAGGGGTAGGCAGAGACTACTTTGTTCCACTCGCTACGATCCTGACATACCTCTTTTGCTTCGTCTACATTCATTAGTCCCTTCATACATGCTCGTCGGTTTCGGGTACTCTTGACCTGACCTGTTTCTAAAACGTCCGCGATTTGGTCACGGATCGTCCGTCTAGGTCTTCCCCTCCCAACACACCCATTCACACTTCCAGCATAAATCTGCTTTTTACTTATTGACTACTAACTAATCATTCACAGGGGCGGGTCAAACGTTCGCCGAGCGACTCTTAAAGCAGTTCAACCCGACTATGACCATATCGGAGGCCAAGAGCAAAGCCGCCAAAATGTACGCCTCCACCAAAGGGAAGAGGGTGTATGTGTTGAAGAGGAAATACATGGAGGGGATGATGGATGAAGACTTGGATGATACGGTATATTTTATGCCTATTCTACACACATACGCAGACGACAGACTTTTTGTGCGATCGAGTCTGCGGCGCACAAAAAGCCTGCATGGATTGTATGCATTGTGCGCAAGTTATCATAGATTAAGTATTTAATATTCTTTGACGGACGGTAATAGGGTTGGTAATTCAATGAAAAAAAAAAAAATTTTTTTAGTTCATTTTAGTGATAAGTCATACAGCGATAAAGCCTGACAACTATCTATTTAGCCCTGGCGCAGTGTCGCTACTATCAGTTTACGTATGGCAATAATGTGCATACGTCATGTATAGTCAGCATGGTGTGTATTGGTTTGTGTTGATATTTGAATAATACCAAAACATTGTTTACAGAGAATCAGACATACATACAGTGGTGGACAGATAATTAGAAACACTCCATACAATCACGTAAACAACCAACATGAACTAGCGGTAGTAGTAAAAGAAACATAAATAAGGCATAATTAATTATGCAGTAATGTAGCCACAACATTAAAATATGTATACAACGAAAAAAAAGACAACAGAATTTTATCATTTTGCTGTAAAGTTAGTTTATACATTGGTAACTTGAATTTCCGTTACTGGCCGTTTGGACACATAATTAGAAACAGAGTAACTAACATACTTTTTTCTTTTGTATAATTAAAAATAACCCTTTTATTACATTTGTGGTGGCAATTACACATCACCTTTAGTTTGGTGAGTAGTAAATTGTGTTCAAAATAGGAAAATATAAAAGTTATAAGGTGTCAACTCTTTAAGTAAATGTAAGTCCGTGCTTGGACCGAAAGAGGACATAGAAAAGAGTCTTCGATCACTTTGAATGCTATCACATCCATTGCAAAATACATGGAACTACTGAAAACTAAATTAGAAAGACACACCACACAAATCGCCCAGAGAAGATTCACTTATTTGCTAAACAAGACCCGTTCATAGGCTCCAATAAAATTTGAAATGAGGTTTTCACGTCATATGACCCCAGAAACGTAAAGTGAAGACTAGTAGCCAGTCGGTTAGTTGAAGTGAAACGGTATTGGAGGGTTTCCCGAAAGGTACCGGTCCTGCAGAACAGTAAAGAGAGATGAGATAATTATTTGCGAAAAAATACAACAAGTTGACAGTTCAGGAATAGACAAAAAGTTTTACTTTCAGATGAAACTAAAATCAAAATGTTTCCACCACCATCCTTAACCATACTTTTGTGTATTTATTAGTGAAACCATGGTTTGGTAGACGTTTAATGTAGCGTTTTCAGTCAGAATTCACCATATTTTTAATTTCATCTGAAAATAAAACTTTTTATCTGAGTATTCCTATATTGTCCACTTGCTGTATTTTTTCGCAATTAATTATCTCATCTCTATGTTGTTCTGTAGGTACGGTACCTTTCGGGAAAACCCCTCAAACAGTTTCGTTTCATCTAACTGACTGGGTACTAGTTTACACTTCACGTTTTTGGAGTCATGTTATGTGTAAACCTCATTTATAATTTCATTGGAGCCTATAAACCGGTCTTGTACAAGAGAAGATTCGCTTACCGTACGATAAGCGAATCTTCTCTGGGCAATTTTTTTTGTGGGCGTGCCTTTCTAATTTGGTTTTCAGTAGTTCCATGTCTTTTGCAATGGTCGATGGTATGAAATACCTTCTTATGGTGCATCCTAAGTGATTGACGATTCTTTTGGATGTCCCCTTCGGTCCAAACGCGGATTTACAATTACTTAGCGAGTTGACGCTTCATAACTTTTATTTTATTCCCATTTTGAACATAATTTATTGCTGTTGTAACTGAAGTTGATGTTAATTGCCGCCAAAAGAGTAATAAAAAGGTTTTTTTTAATTATTCAAAAGAAAAAAGTATGTTTGTGACCCTGTTTCTAATTATGTGTCCAAACAGCCAGTATCGGAAATTCAAGTTATCCATAAATAAACTCATTTTACACTAAAATTATAAAATTCTGATGTATTTTTTTTCATTGTACGCATATTTTAATGTTGTGGCTACATCGCTGCATAATTAATTATGAATTATTTGCGTTTCTTTTGCTACTACCGCTAGTTCATGTTAATATTTTCGTGATTGTATGGAGTGTTTCTAATTATCTGTCCACCACTGTACATACATATTCTCACGCCTGTATTCCCAAAAGGGGTAGGCAGAGCACATGAATTCATAAATCCAGTGCCACGTTTAGCAATTTCAAGGTAACCAGATAGTTAAGCATGAGATTGTAGTGACAGGTTGCTAGCCCATCGCCCACAATACACTAACCCTTTCCCTGAGTCGCCTCTTACGACACCCACGGGAAGAAAGGGGGAGATGTTATTCTAAAAGCCCTAACAGACGACCAAATTTGGTTTGGTCCGAACCACGAACTTGGTTGGCTCCAAACCAAATTCGAACGTGTGTTCAGCGGTTTGGTCAACATTTTTGTTAGGGCTTTAACCCGGCACCACACGGGGATCTAACCCAGAGAATCAGAGCTTTGTAATATTACCTATTCGTCAAAATTCGATTCCAAATACTCAATATTTAGAAGTATTCTTCATATTCTGACTCTGGTGAAGTTTGATCTTCGTCAGATGTTGTGTCGCTTTCAGGACCACCAACCTCGATTATAAATCGTTCAGTCTGGGATTCGATTATAGGACCTTTATTCCTTTATCGTGGATCTACATACACATTATATGAGAAATAAAATCTATTAAGTTTAAGTTTAACAATTAACCAGTTCAATACAACCGCACTGTAAAGTGTCAGTACCAGTCATGTCAGTAACCAATTGCAAAACATTTTTCAATGGAATACTATTCAATCCTTCGTCCTTTCTTTGCTTTAAATACTTAATCGTATTTAAAAGGTTTTTCTTGCATCTTTTGGAATATTTTTCGGCATTTTTATGATAAAATCGTTTAAATCACGATATATTTTCGATTTGTTTACATCGGTGACATTCGATGACATCCAACGTCTGATGTCAAAGTGTAATCATTGCCAGTAAAAGAAATTAATACCACTGAAAATACGCAACATGGCGAGGGCCAAATAGATAGTTGTCAGGCTATACTAAGGTTTTCAAACTTGTATATTTGTAACACGTTGTATACAATCACGCCTGTATTCCCAAATGAGGTAGGCAGGATACAGGAAACGCTACATAGACAAAACCATGATTATTCCACGTTTCGTTGCCTCTTTCGAAACCAAATATCCGCGAATGTATTCACCCATGTTACCAGCTACTCCATGTGCTTTTGTAGTTTGTACAGAATTCTAAATTAATGTTAACATTGTCGTAGGTCCTAGAAATGTCTGGATACCAAGCTATAAGATTGGCAAAGATGAGCGGCAAGAAGGTTGAAGAAATGTTCGAACGGCCGCGATGGATCGGCGGCACAGAGTCGGAAATGTTCAACAAATTGGAAGACATCGCAGGTATGGTAAAACCACCCTATTTTATAGAATAATAGTAATACATACAACATATAATCACGCCTGTATTCCTAAATAGGGTAGGCGAAGCACACGAAAGGATATAAAGACAAATCTAACCATAATATCTGGCAGTTGGTTAAAAATATTGTTTGGGAAGCAGTTTCTGCGATACAAGTTTGTATTAATCGAACTATAGTGTATATTATAGTGGAGTGCCCCCTTTATATTTCCACAAACTTTTTACCGAATTTAATTTCATCGAAAACGATTCATAGATTATTCAGTACCTATCAATATTATCACTTAGAGTATTATCTGAGCTTCAAGCACATCATCAATGTACATCGCCCTCGACCAACTTGCCTTAACACACTTTCCTTGTAAATTTGCTTACATAGCCTTGCTTCATCCATTCTCCACGTGCCAATAAGTGAATCGTTTGTCTAGAATCGGAGTCTCCATCCACGGCTTTCCTCTCCGGTCGTCTGTCGCGCGCTTTGGAACAAGCCCACGGCCGCTGGGCCGGCACGCGGCTCAACTGGGCAGTACAATCCGCAGCTGCTGACTTCTTACATCTTATGCTGGTCAGCATGCGACACCTCGCTCCGAAGGCCAGGTACGACAGTTTAACAGCCAGGTTTGACAGCGGGCAGTGTTGCCAACTCCTGCCTAAAAGCTCTAGTCCAGGGGTGGCCAACCTTTAGTGACATGACACAAATGGTAATACAGCTATGATGTGCCATCAAATAATTTAGGCTAAACCTACACTCAAAATTAAAATTCGCTTAAACTGTCTGGAAGAGGTGCCAGAGGTCAACGGCACGACACCTCGCTTCGAGGAACGGTATGCTTAGCGCGAGTCTTTTCGCCCGCGGGATATACTCTCTGTCACTTTCTGATGTCTTGAGATAGACAGTGATAGATATAGTCTATCTAGGTGGTCGTAGAGCAGGCCCTTGGCCGCTGGGCCGGCACGCGGCTCAACTGGGCAGTACAGTCCGCGGCCGCTGACTTCTTACATCTTATGCTGGTTAGCATGCGACACCTCGCTCCGAAAGCCAGGTACGTTTACCTCCAAATAGATTGACAGCGGGCAAGATTCACAGGAGTTCCTACACTCACAATCAAGCAGTGTTGCTAACCCCTAAATTCTAGGAGTTCCTACACTCAAAATCTAGCAGTATTGCCAACTCTTAAAATCCCTAAAAATCAAAAGTCACTTAAACTGTCTGGGAGAGGTACCTGAGGCTTAGCACAACATCACGCGCGTTTTTTTATAGACTCCCTGTCACTTTCTGACGTCTCTAGATAGACAGTGACAGGTATAGTCTATCTAGGTGGTCGTAGAGCAGGCCCTTGACCGCTGGGCCGGCACGCGGCTCAACTGGGCAGTACAGTCCGCGGCCGCCGACTTCTTACATCTGATGCTGGTTAGCATGCGACACCTCGCTCCGAGGGCCAGGTATGTTTAACCTCCACATTGACTGACAGCGGGGTGTGTTGCCGACTCCTGACTTAAAGTTCTAGTCCAGGGGTAGCCAACCTTTAGTGACATGACACAAATGGTATTACAGCTATGACGTGCCATCAAATAATTTAGGCTTAAAACCTACAGTCAAAATGAAAAGTTGCTTAAACTGTCTGGAAGAGGTGCCAGAGGTCACTGGCACGACACCTCGCTTCGAGGGACGATAGAGGCTTTTCGCGCGCGGGTGTCACATTCCGACGTCTCTAGATAGACAGTGACAGGTATAGTCTATCTAGGTGGTCGTCTGTCACGCGCTTTGGAACAGGCCCACGGGCGCTGGGCCGGCACGCGGCTCAACTGGGCAGTACAGTCCGCGGCCGCCGACTTCCTGCATCTTATGCTGGCCAGCATGCGACACCTCGCTCCGAAGGCCAGGTATACCAATATGGTCAAGAGCCACCATAGAACCTTTTCAAAGAAAAAAATAATTACGGTTTCCAGGATGTCGTGGTGACTCAGGAATTAAAGTTCTAGACTGTACCTCCAAACACACTGATAGCGGGCATTGTTGCCGACTCCTGCCTAGAAATGCTAGTCCAGGGGTAGCGAACCTTTAGTGATATACAAGCCATTTTTCAAAACAAATGGTATTATAGCTATGACGTGCCATCAAACAATTTGGGTTTATTCATATTATCAAACAACAAGAAAGCTACATGGTATTAAGTTATAATATTTATCTATACTAATATAATAAAGCTGAAGAGTTTGTTTGTTTGTTTGTTTGTTTGTTTGAACGCGCTAATCTCAGGAACTACTGGTTCGAATTGAAAAAATCTTTTTGTGTTGGATAGACCATTTATCGAGGAAGGCTTTAGGGTATATAACATCACGATGCGACAAATAGGAGCGAATAATAATTTTAAACAAAAAAAACCGACTTCAAATCTATACTAATATAATAAAGCTGAAGAGTTTGTTTGTTTGTTTGAACGCGCTAATCTCAGAAACTACTGGTGCGAATTGAAAAATATTTTTTGTGTTGGATAGACCATTTATCAAGGAAGGCTTTAAGCTATATAACATCACGCTGCGACCAATAGGACCGAAGAAACAGTGGAAAATGTAGGAAAAACGGGGGAAATTTGTCACTATTCCACGCGGACGGAGTCGCGGGCACAACTAGTTTTAAATAAAAGTGTCAGATGCATAAAATATTTGTTCATGCATTTTTTTTTATTGTTTCAGATTCTGTCTCAGTTTTCACGATGAAGTTCGCTACTTGGTACCAGAAGAGCAGAAGTATGAGGCGGCCCTGGCAATGCACGTCACCAATCTGCTGACGAGAGCGTTTTGCTCCCAAAGGTGAGAATAAAAATATAATAGGGAGGCAGTGAGGCAGTATGCACATATTAAAAAACAAAATTTGAACTTCAGGCAACAATAAAGATGAATATGCCGTAGGCGAAAACATGACGCATCGCGTAGCTTCTACTCTGCGCCAGTGTGTGTTGAGCCTTAGCGCACTGTTGTGTACTCATTATCAAGCGAACGGCTTGTTGTGTATTTTAAACCTAATTTATGTTAAACTATGTGAAGAATAATGTGCACAAAATATACAGGTTGGCCGGAAATCACCATTAAATATTTTAACCACTAATCGGGTATATGCGTTTGAAAACCCCTGTAAAATATTTCCTGAAAATTTAATTTGAGTAATGAGCTATTAGTTTTTTTCTCCGAATTTTTGAAAAAAAATACTAAAAATCTGAAAATATTGCCTAGTACTTCATCAACCGCGTAGCATCGCAATGTCGAAAGATTCAAGGTGCGTACGCGCCGATTAACGGGACTTGTGTACGGGATGTAAGGTAGGTATAACACAGGGAGCATTGACCTGAAAATCTATGAAACATTTGTCTCCCACAAGGTCAATAATTGAAAATTTTTTCAAGAAATATTTTACTGCGGTGTTCAGATGCGTATACCCGACCACTGTTTAAAATATTGACAGTAAATTTCAGCTGTAACTTTTATTCTTTCGTTTCCAGGGTTGGTATAAACGATCTCCCGCTGTCAGTAGCGTTCTTCACGTCAGTGGAAGTAGATCAGGTCCTCCGCAAGGAGTCCGACTTGTGCTGCAGCACGCCTTCGAACCCTCACGGCTTGGAGAAAGGCTATGGCATACCCAATGGGGAGTCCCTGAATATACATCAAGTTATGGATAAGTGTAGGAATAAATTAATGTGATACAAGTTATGTCTTTTCTTTTAAAGAATACGTTTTTTTTTTGTTTTAAATTCCGATACTAAAAAACATTGCCAATGCTTTTTTTGCAATTCTAAAATTGTGATATGCAGCAATTAAATTTTGTTATTCGTTGGGTAGTTGGTATAATAAGAAAGTTATTCAAACGGAATTAATTGTATTGCTTTTGGCTTTGGCCGATACGTAGCATAAATCTATTATCGAGTAGCGTTTACGTCGTCGTTTCACATCACATTTATTATTTATCTCATACTTATAGTATAGTATTTCTGTATTTTATTTCATACTTTTAACGATATAATTTTTTTTTAGATGTATGTATGTATTGTACTGTACTTCGACATGTTTAATATAGCCTTTCTCTGTTGTCGGTCTCAATTATCAAGTGTCCTCTCTGATTCTCAAAGGTTGGCTGTAAGAGATCCTTTAAGGGATAAGTTCACCTTTGTACTTCGCCTTTTCATTTGTATATGAGTTTTGTATTTCGTGTTCTTTCCTTTTGTACAATAAAGTGTTTACTTACTTACTTACACATTTAAAAGCCACTAAACTTTATTGAAATTTTGAATTTTTTAATACGTAAAATATAAAAAATGTAAAATCATCTTTCTTCTGCTCACAGTAGTTGTGACATTCATTTTTACAGTATAAAATGATAAAAATCATTGAACGTTTTAAACAGTGCGTCGAACATATTTTTCCCGAAGACTTCCTATGGTTGACGGCTTTGACGATTTTGACATTTTTGTTTTGACTTTGACGGTTGACGGTTTGACGTAGTTAAATAGTTGAGGTCTTGCCGGTGGCACGTTCTCAATTTTTTATTTGTTTGCAAGTAACAATTCACCTATCTTTTACGCATAAACTTCTATTTTCTACGTCAGTAAATTTCTGAAGACAGTACACGTTAGTAACATAACGTTTTCCGCTAAAAAGTTTAGTGTAAATCTATCATTCATTCATGTGCATGTGGTATTTATTTTGCTGGCGAAACCTATAAAACCACATTTAATACATATTAGCGGATTCGTATAAGATCTTATACAGTGTCAAGACCACAGTGAAAGTGATATTTCAATTGCCGTGGCCTTCCAGCATTTGCTACACAGTTTGAAGCGCAGTGTACAACTATGTCAAAAAGTACTAAGAGAAAGCATGTGTTGCACCAAGCACTTTGGGACGATTTGGAACTCCCAAAGGAAGACCATAGCGTCGTTAAAGTCATCAAGAGCACGGGGAACAATTTGCATCAGGTATTGTTTTGTTTACATAACCTCTTTCATGTCTCTGTTAAATATTTTTAACGGAATTATCAGCACAACACCCCGTAACTTCACAATGGATAATAGTTTCTGTATTCTTGAATGTAAGAGTATTAAAATATTTCTATCCTTTTTTTTCAGGTGACAACACCTTCCGGAGAAGTGTACCTTGTGTCAATGCCATTGAAATTACGCAAAAATATTTGGGTGAAGAGAGGGGACTACCTCTTAGTAGAACCAATAACAGAAGGCAACAAAGTGAAAGCGGAAATAGTAAAAAGATTCGACAAAGATTCTATAGCATTCTACAAACAAAACAATATTTGGCCAGAAGAGTTTACGGAGAGTAATGGTGTGGAACAAAAGGACAATGATGATGATTTATTTGAAAATACAAATAGGATTAGGGTGGAACAGTATAGTGAATCTAGTGATGACAGTTCAGACAGTGAGGAGAGTAGCGATGAGGAAAATAATGTTGCAAAACATTGACTATCACTCATTCGGTGACAACAATGTCATTGTTCTCTAATTGTAACAATTATGCACTATATGCAGACCTAAATTTAAGCTGACTTATCATGGGCCCCAAATGGATGGAATAAGATTGAGTCTTTCTCCATTCAAATTAAATCTATTATTACTATAGGGACTTGTATTTTAAGGCAACAAAAAAAGAATTGCCAACACCCATGTCTGTAGTGGTACTGTAATGCTGTGAGTTTCTAAAGAAAAGCATTGGCAAAAATTGTAAAATTTACATATTTTATGATGCTCCATGTTGAGTCTTGTTATTAAATATGATGTGAATTATATTACTTTAGTTAGAGCAAACTTGTCAATGTCAACCATGTGCCTGTGGCATAATAAGGTGTTTGAACTATTTTTAAATGACCTGCAATAATTAGTTATATAAGGTCTAATAAGGTTGACATTGTCACTCTAAGTCTACTTAATCATTCAAATAAGTTATTGTTGCTAATTTTATAATGACAATATTTTGATTATTTGATGGGCTAGTCTCCGTTACTCAATTGCAATTGCAGCTATTTTGTGCGGGAGGGCTGATGCGCTATTCTTGTCAGCCCAACTCTTGGAGGACCATGTTCTTGCTGTGCTGGCAACCTCCTAAAGCAACCCTAATATCCCAATGTGCTTAGCCCTGTCTGCCACTCTGGAACACTCCAGTAAGATGCGTGTGGCTGTTCTTCTGTTTCCATTCTCTGCACAGGGGATGTAACACCCAGTGTACACTGTTCTGTATCATACTTGGTAAGATTTTAAGGTAAATTACCATGGTAGTTTGATACCAAATCAGTGTATGTAAATATTTGTTTAGGAGTATCTGATTAATGCTATGATAATAATAGTTATGGGAATTACATGTGTAATCCTAATCAATGGCCTATCAAACACATTTAAATAATTTTCCACTTGACTGATAAAAAATGTTTTTGATAATCTTTAATAAGACACTTACCCACTTTTTCACATAAATAAAATCACTCGAGTGTAAATAGTTATTCCAACACTAAATTTTTTTTAGTTTGGGTGTGACATAATTTAGAAGTTTGTGCAAAGTTATACAGATGATATAAAACCTTGGCTTGAAGCTCAGCTATGTGTTCACACATCCATGTATGGAAATCCATGGGAAGTATGGTTGATCATACATATGTCACATGTTTAGTCATCACATGGCGCGATGTTGAGTTTGTCATGAGACAAACAAAGATTAAACAGAAATTACCACAAAATTGTATAAGTGAATGATTATAGTGGAATCCTTTTTGATGTTTAATTTAATTTCTACTTATTACTTTTACTCTTACTTATTCATTGCACACGTTTACTACTGACAAAAATTAAATGTCTTAATTTTTTTACTAAAAAACAATTCTTTTGTTTGTAAAATAAAACTTAAGTGACTCCTAAATATAATTTTATTGTAAATCTTGTCCATACAAATGTTCTTGTAACTCATAGTTTAATTGATTGTAATAATATTGGAATTGTTTTCAATACATTGTTGGAAATTTCAGGTAAGTAGATATTTGTTAAACAAAAAATACAATTTATTTTAGTACATTGGTTTTTTTTTTACACAAATCAACAATTCCATAAATAAGTACTAGAATGAATAGATTAAAAAGTAACTAAATGTTGTTCTTAGTCCCAAGGTATTATAGTATATTTAACCCCTCATACCTATTGTAATTGTAGGACGGGCTGGACCCCTCATACCTAATATGGGAAGTAAAAACTTTAGTACATTTCAGTCTCTTTTTTTACAATCTCTAAAAATTATACAGTTTGAAACAAAAATATTAAGCTTTACCTATGTAATATAATAATTGTCATAGTTTTGTTTTTCTAACGATTAGTGAGCTCTGTCTACCACATTTGGGAATACAGGCGTTAATTTATGTATGTGAGTGAGTTTCAAAAAAATTGTACATAAATTAAGGGTTAATAAAAACAAAATCACGATTGCGTCTTTTGTGTAACGAAAATTACCTATACAAAATGTATGGGTAATTGTCGTTACACAAAAGAATCAATTAACTTTTGTTTTTATTAGAGCCCTTAACTATGTACAATTTTTTTTAAACTCACTCATGTAATAAATCAAGCATGAATACGTCTTGAGCACATGAGGGGTTAAAGTTGCCATATTTTTAGATAAAAAATTAAATACAGACAAATGAATCAGTCTTAGATTACGGTACAGATGTTTGTAAACAAAGTTACTTTATATCTGTATCAATCTCATCAGTCATGATGTATTCATAAATCCTTTTGATCAGTTCTACAGATTTTACCTTGGCCCAGCCTTCTGTCTTGGTAATAAGCTTCGCTTGACCATCTTTTATGAACTCCAGTGATAATTGCTTCAACGTGTTTGCCGAATGCAAATCGGCTAACTGCAATGTCTCTATCGCATTTTCAACAGTCAATTTCTTGTGTAAAGCTTCCTCACACAAACTTTTTAACCTACTGAGCTGGTAGTAGTCTGCGGCAGCTAATATTCTTTCAGGACATTCAACAACACTTGGGGCATTGTCACTATAAATGAAAGTTAATACTTCCCGTAATACATCAGTGTCTAACGGTGACTCCAATATGTTGGTGTGGCATTCTATAGTGTTGTGTTCAAAATGAGCTTTCAACACAGCACTCCGGCTTGCTAATACAGCTTTGTGAACCTTAAATTCCACCCCTTCAGCAGATTTCATAATAACATCTGAAAAGAGTCCATTATGGAGTAAATTCTCAAAGTCGTGACTCAACTGAGCTTCTGGCACGTACGTGCGATCAACCCTAATATCGTTTGACACCATAAACTGGAATTTAAGCCTCAAGCTTCCATCACTAAGTAAAAAAATGTCTCTTCCATCATAACTGGCAATATCCCTCTTGAACAATGTCGCTAAGTATTGCCATTTATTCGCTTGCACGGTGTGGTATTCTTTTATCACGATAGACCGCTCCTCAAACCTTTTCAAGCATATGGTCAAAATAGATTTCAAAAAGACAGCAGCAGGGGACATGTAGTAAATTTCAATAATATCGTTATCTCTTCCCAAGAACTGCATTTTCAACTGGAATCTAGTCTCCGTCAGTTCGAAAGCAGGATCCTTCTGTTTTTCCGTACGAAATTCTCTAGTATTTTTATTTTCTAGGAGGTTGATAAAATTTGGCACTGACCATATTATCGTGTTAATTTTTGTCTGGCCTTCGGTGCGTGTCGTGTAATTAATACAAGACATATTTGGAGCTGTGGTATTGTCGCAATTATCCACTCTTTAGTTCAACGATATCATACACTGTCTCTAATTACACAGAAAAGAGAAATTGCAAAAGAAATCTGAAATTCTGAACATTTGGAACTGCTGTCGTGATTTATTTTGACTTGTTTATTGATTTACGAATTTACGTTCAAAAACTCTTTTTTTATCTAATTGACTGACGCAAAAATAAATAACTCAAAGTATTATAAGGAACCGATAACCTCATAACAGCTGATAACTGATTTTTTTTATTTTTAAATGATTTTTATTATTAAATTAAAACTGAACTCGTAAATTTGCAAAAGAGTTGAAAGATTCATTTTCGAGTAAAAAAATAATCTTATAATCGAACGTATACATCAGTTTGACATTAGCACGTTCGTTTACAAAGCTAGTTTTTTGTTCATCAAATCGGTAATTGGCCATTATGTTAGTATTGATTATTAAAACTTTTATCTCTGCATGTTTTAAATGCTTCTATATATATTTTTATACTTACAAACGGTGCTGTTTTTTTAGAATTATTTATTTTAATTAAGGAAATGAAGGACAAAACGCTCACTCTGTAAATTATTTACTGTCAACATCGAGCTTCACAAATGTCCAACAAGGACTTGATTGACGTTGAATTATCGCTTTCGCATCGCAAATCGCGATATTTCCCATTGTTTTGGAAAGGTCTCTGTTATACATTCAATCTATACCACCTTATCTAATCAAATAATGTTCTTTTGATCACAACTAAATCGCTTAGATATACACATGTTACACGATAATGGATTAGGTAGTCAATTCACCAAAGCGTAACGTCGTGAGTGGCCGAATTAATTTATTGTTGATTCCTTTATTGCTGGAATTTCAACAAATGTGATTCGGTCTCGCTATGGAGGATTATAAGTTTCTCTTCAAAGTTGTGCTAGTTGGTAACGCGGGGGTGGGTAAGACCTGTCTCGTGCGAAGGTTTACGCAGGGCCTCTTCCCCCCCGGTCAGGGTGCTACGATCGGAGTGGATTTCATGATAAAGACCGTGGAAGTGGATGGCGAGAAAGTGAAGGTAAGCCTGTAATAATACGCTCTGAATTTGGACTATTATTGCGTCATTTGAGTTGTTTAAGTAGGTGTTTTTATTACGATCGTGTGCCATATGTTTTGTTTTCCTGTTAAATTATAATAGGCCTTGAACGCGTTTTTGTTTTCTGTTGAAGATTTTAGCTAAAATATTAGTAGACATTTTTTTTTAATAAATCATGATTACTTACATGATTATAATATTAGTCAAGAAATTTCTCTCAAAAATAAGAATATTCACAAACAACTAATTAATAAACATAACATACAGTGTGGTGGCTACTTTAATCTATTAAAGATAATAGCATTATTCCATTAAAGTTGACTGATAGAAATTGCTCTGTAGCCTTATATCCTTTACCCTCATATTATTACTCTCTGTTATTCTCTTAAAGTCTTTATTTTATTTACTGTGTCTTAAACATTAAGAAAAAACTGCATCCTAGTTATACTAAAACTGCAACAGACTGAGGCCATTACATACTAAAAGGTTAACAAGTTACAACATAAAACTGCTCTGGGACTAACTGATAGTTAAATAGAACAGATGCACTTAAATCTTTTCATATCAAGATTGGCTTGACAAGTTTTAGACTAATTTGTAACCCATAATTAGGAGGAACATGCCATTGGACCAGCAGTTAGAAACATAAAAGTCAAGCAAATCTCTATATAAATATATGAGTGAATCTGTTTTATTTCAAGTTAAAACATGGTGTATTACCTAGTATTCAATGTCTTTATTAATTTGACACTTAATTCTGAAATATGTTTTATAAAGGCATGTAAGAGAGTGCAGTAATAAAACATGAACAGGTAGTTTGCACAACATTCATTCAACTGAAAACATTAATAAAAATTTATTGTTTTGTACTACTTTAGTCATCAGCCATTTTAGTATTTAGTAGCAGTTACTTGTAAATGGTAGTTGTATATGAAGTACAACACTTAAATTTCATGTGGCCAAGATAAAAAGGATTTTTTGGTGTCATCAAGCCTTCAAACAGTATAGATAGATTGCCCATACCATATTTGACTGTCTCTGTACAGTCACAAACAGTGATTGTTGAGCCACTTGCCACTGTTCGCAATTTAGACGTGTAATCAATGACCGATGTGACAGACTAGATGTCAGCTATTGAATTAGTATTACCCGACCAAGTTACAAACATAGGTAAGTGGCTCAACAATCCCTGTTCGGGATGGTACATAAATAAATTGAAAGAGAATGATTCAATATCAAGAGAACTGTTCAAACCACTGTGCACCTGTATTATATCAACAGCATAACAATAACAACCACTGATCTGACTGGTGAGATCTGTCAAAAAACAGAGATGAGTGGAAGGAAAAAGGGGAGGCTTTTGCCCAGCAGTGGGACACCCTACAAGCTACATAAAAAAAAAAGATTCCAATTGGGTTACAAATGTATCACCTATGTTGTGCCCCATTTGGTTATTTGTTGTTTTGTTGAAATACACTCTTGAAATTTTAATCTTCATACTTTACAAATGAATTGTGACACAACCATGTAATTTGATAGTTTCATGTATGGATTTAAGATTGTTTTTTTTTTCTTGTGGCTTTACCCCAAGAAAATTCTAGCCTATTAATGGGATGTCACTATGACGTTTACTGTGAATTGATTCCACGGTGGCTCATGAATTAAAGTCCTTGACTGTACATTTGCTTATCAGAGTTGTACAGTAGTGGTCACCATTAATTGTTACAGCTTCAGATATGGGACACAGCGGGGCAAGAGAGGTTCCGTTCCATCACACAGAGCTATTACAGATCAGCGCATGCTCTGATCCTGGTGTACGACATATCTTGCCAGCCCACCTTCGACTGCCTGCCTGACTGGCTACGGGAGATCGAGGAGTACGCTAACAATAAGGTCCTGAGGATATTAGTAGGTACGTCAGTGTTTTATTTTATGGTCTTCGCACTCGGGCCACCGGCCGTATCTACAAAACTCTGCCACCGGCATATCTCCTGTAGATTTCATACGTTTTATATGGACTCGTCGCACACGGTTGACGCCGGTGGCCGCTACACGCACGCTACAATCGCCAATCGCCGCAGCTCGCTTCTCGCGGCCCGCACCGGGCACTAAACGGCTGTCTGAACTAAGCAAGTGGCTGTCGCGCGCTTCAACTACTTTTGTAGCTGCGTTTAGCTTCTCGTGGCGTTTGTGGCTGTGTCCGGTGGCCCGTGTGGAGCTACTCAATAGAACTAGTTACAAGCTGAAATTAGTAAGGACTTGCTTGAGTGTCACCGTCCATATAGGTCAGTTAACTAAAGCTGGCACGTTCACAGTACTCACACTTGTGCAATTTCGCTAAACAGTATGTTTAAAATTAATAATTTTAATCAAATCGGGAAGTCTTTTCATAATACGTATGCTGTGCAAAGTCACGCCGCGTTCTAATTCACAGATACTACACGAACCCAATGCGTACGTCTGTTTTACGTGCCAGCTTTAGTTAACTGACTAGTACTCACATTGAAGTTCGCACACGAAGTGACAGTCACTACTCACCAGCTAGTTACTAAACTGATCACGAGAGACGCGGCGTGAAGATCGCCACGCTACTGGTAACCCGATTTTTTGTGTTTGTGTGATCAGTGTTATCAATTTAGCGACTTTGTTGTTTGACTTTGTTATCCCGGGTTAGAATAGCACCTCCCCCTTTCTTCCCGTGGGTGTCGTAAGAGTCGACTATGGGAAAGGGTTAGAGTATTGTGGGCGATGGGCTAGCAACCGGTCACTGTAATATCACGATTAACCATCTGGTTACCCTGAAATTGCTAAATGTGGCACTGGGTTTTTGGGTTTGTGCTCTGCCTACCCATCTTGAGAATACAGGCGTGAGAATATGTATGTATTTATGTATGTACAAGAACATGGAGTCTCTGTCAGGTAACAAGACCGACCGCGAGGACCGGGAGATCCCGCGCCACATCGGCGAGGACTTCGCGCAGCGCCACGGCATGTACTTCCTCGAGACGTCGGCCAAGGAGGCCGAGAATGTGGAGCGGCTCTTCATGGAGATTGCCGTCGAACTTATGGAGGTAAATATACCATCGCGAACAGGGATTGTTGAGCCACTTACCTATGTTTGTAACTTGGTCGTGTAATACTAATCCAATAGCTAACATCTGTCAGTCACATCGGCCATTGATTACACGTCTAAATTGCGAACAGTGGCAAGTGGCTCAACCATCCCGGTTCGTGACTGTTCACCAAGGGCCATGAAGACCGATCGGAGTTCAAATCACGCCACACCAATGTGGGAAAGTCTCCAATAGACAGATATCTCTCCAGGCAAATGTGATGCCTTGGGTACGGAAGTCTTCAGAGAGAAAGTTGGGAGTTGTATTTATGCAACCGATCGTCGAAACTTCGGTAGCGCGATGTAGGATCGTTTAGTTCGGCTATTCGACGCATGTGGCGCTGGGGCGCTACAGGTGCTTACATAAAGAAACAGGTTTCAGGCACGGACAAATCTGTGCGGATCGGTACCGACCGGTGCATGTATGATATTCATTTTTTTACCTATGCGGTCATTTATGAAGAAACAGGTTTTAGATTTACCTTCTTTATGCAAGTTGACCCTGCACCGGTCGGTACCGACCCGCAGGAAACCTGTTTCTTTATGTAAGCACCCTATCGCCGGTAAAAAGGGAGCGGGGGATGATGTTAATGGATGGGTGAGCGGGAGCAGAGAGTGAGCTCTTTCTCTCTTGCTCTTAGCTATACGTCGTTATAAGCTGTATGCACGATATTGGTAAGCGGATGATAAGTTTTTGTAAGGGCATCAAGATACCAACATGTCCCAAGATTTTTATTGGACAAAGTGTGGAGAGTTGAGTCTTATGCGAATGCTATACAAAACCCTTTAAAAGGACAGTGGGGCATTGAGGACATGAGATGGGGCGAGAAAACTCATTGAAATTCTCACGTTCGTCTCGTTAAGTCTGTAATAGTGCTTCATTTACACCTATAAATTGAAATAACCTTCAGGTCAATCAATAAGGAAAATCAATCCTACATCTGATAATTCGATTAGAGGACGTGCTATAATTATGCTCTTTGGTATACTAAAACCAAATAACATTTTTGTAATATGTGAGCAAGGTTCATATTTATGCCATTTACAGCTAAAAGTTGTCTGATAGAGGCTGGGTTACCCAACAGCTATATAGCAATATGCTTTCTAAAACATGACGCTTTTTAGGGTTCCGTACGCAAAGGGTAAAAACGGGACCCTATTACTGAGACTTCGCTGTCTGTTTGTCTGTATGCCTGTCTGTCACCAGGCTGTATCTCACGAACCGTGACAGGTGGAGAGTTGAAATTTTCACAGATGGTGTATTTCTGTTGCCGCTATAACAACAAATACCGAAATCAAAAATAATAATAATGATTAAGGGGGGGCTCCCATAGAAAAAACGTGTTTCTTTTTTTGCTGTTTTTGGTACGGAACCCTTCGTGCGCGAGTCCGACTCGCACTTGGGCGGTTTTTTCTGTCGGCTATTGCAGATTCTGCGTCGATTGATGTGGGGATACCCTTGAAGGGTAATATCAAGGAAAATATTATTTTAAGGCCATTATTATCTAATTTAATTACCAAAAGGGGTAGTCGTTAGGAATATAGCCGTGATTTTAAGTGTCATGTGTCTTATCTATTTCCAGCAAGCGAAATGCAAGGAGCTTCCAAAGTACGACGGTAGTTTAGGACCCATCAATGGCAAGACGACGTCTGTAGGGGACAGTTCTTGTTGTTCTCGCTCCTAAACCATCGAACGAGCCTGGGTATCTGTCAAGCTGGTGTTTGTGTTGTTTAGCGGGGATAATCATGGCCGACTTGCATTATTCTAGGTCAAATCGCAAGCGCCTAACGAACTGACAGCGCGGAGCGGCGCGGTGCGATGCCGTGATGGTACGAACGAAACGCTTTTTGCGCGCGTTTTCGTATACTTTCAAATATTACAACTGATACCGCGCCGCCCGCTTTCGCTGTCATTGCGTTTGGAGCTTTACTTTGTGTAACTGTATGTCAGTCACGTACATAAGTACGTCAAGCTGATCCCGACGAATGTCAAATGTTACTGGTTAACTTGAGATGGTGCAAGTCGGCCTGAAGGGTTACAAAAAAGCATAAAAGTTACGGGGCAAAGACGGTTTTCGATGCTACTAGCCTTTAATTTGAGAAAATTTAAATAAGTTCAAGTTTCAAATTCCATATTTTTCTGCAGTTAAAAAGATGGCACCAAAAACATCCAAAAAGGTAGCCTTGAGTTCATTGCATTGAACATTTTCAAATTAAGGGCTAGTCTGGACTTGAGATTAAATTGACTAAAGATCAATGAAGAATGGCAACACCAAGCTCCGTTGGGACAAAAAAATAATAAATATCCTAACTGGTAAATAAAAATATCGTAAATTATATCTGACTTGACAGGTATCCATGAATTCCGGTCTCATTTGTCTCGTAATTAGCGTTGTAACTGTGCAGTGGTATTGTTGTAAACTTTATAGTATTGTCTGTGAACGAGATTAAAAAAAAAATGTTATTTATTATTTCGTCTATGGTGCAATGTGCTAAATGGTATTGCAATGCTTGCTAGTTTTTAAATAATTCTAGGTTTAGTTTATACATTTTTTATTTAGCCGTCATGCGCTATTTTATTTTCAAACGAGACAATTATATTTTTAAGGGTTTTTACGATTTTTTTTATTGCAATATCGATCCGCACAGGGTAAAACGTTACAAGGAATTGATAAGACTTTGTGGTATAATAATAATAACCGAAGAAAGTCAGTATTTTTCTGACGGAGATGTAAAATCTTAGTTGGATTTATGAAAATACCACTGCAGGTAATCGTATTTATTAGTGCCGAGATCATTCCAGTCGCTTTTAAGGTGCAGTGTTGTTGCAATGTCGGGAATATAATCGAAAATTAACTTGACTACTTAATTTTACTATTGTGTCGCTCTGCGAGACAAAATTTAGGTTAAAACCGCAGCAGGTTTTCAGGATTTGAAGTAGTAATTAGCTGTGAATTGAAAATAGCGTATTTTTTGTGTATTCTGATTCGGTCATAGAAATAAATTGGCATGTCAATTGAAGTAGTTGGTAGTTGACTAGTATTGCATATCAGTATAGAATTTTATAGGGTAATTATGACCAAAATACATTGTAAACTTAGCTTCAGGAGTATTGTATGATTGAAAAAGTGTGACTCATGGCCTGTCGTTCTTTATGGCAGGCGGTAACGCGTCACAGAATCCTCTGATTGGCCGAATTTGTGACATCTGTAACCTGATTGGTGGATTGATTGTGACGCAAGAACGGCGGTCCAATTACGTGCAATATAAAAATAATAGTTCGTTCTTTGCTCAATGAGCTCTCTATTTAATCTCGTTTAGATGTACGTATCTAATTACTGTGCGGAAAATTACAAAGTGTGACTGATAATGTTAATTAACTAAATGTAATCGCATATTCATTATAACTCTGTTGCGTTTGTTTTACTCAACAGAAACGTCAAATTTCGTCACGAATCTAGTTTATTTGATGGCTCAATTTATAGTTCTAGCTGGGCGGATTATTTTGGGAAAAGACAAAGGACATAAACCCCATCGAACTGTCCTTTTATATCGATCGACTATGATCGAGCCATCTGGGTTTGTGGCGATTTTGTTATGTAACAATAAATTTAATTACGCAGGCAGACACAATTTTGTACAACGATCTTTTATCACATGTGAAATGCCACTGTAATGTTCATCTTTATTTTTTATCAAAATATCCAACAGTTGTTATAAAAAAAAAACTATGTATCTATCAGTTTCTAACATAAGCACAATACATTCTGACTCTTTATTTATCCATTCGTTATAAGTTTGCTCGTTTTTTTTAACTTTGACATAATATTTTTTATTGTCGTATAAAATTATTTCTGCTAGCGATCTTATGCTAGCTTTTTTAAATATAAATAATGACATTGTACCAACACTGCTTACTATAATAAATTGATGTTGCAATTTTGTTATAATTATATTGACATTAATAACTAATTAATTCTTTAGTGGTGAATAGATGCCTTGGGATGGTAGGTGTAGCGTGCTGATGCCGAAATACTATTTTGTAGTCTATTTGAGTAAATGTGTTCTTGAAGTATGCTATACCTACACCAGCTGCGGTTCGTCACAGTAAAACTAATAGTGATGTCAAAATTTCAAGTTATTTTACAAATTTTGAGGACATTGTAAATAATAATGTCATGAACAAAATTAATATTTTTTTAGTATTCAAAATAAAAATACGCGGTTTAAGAACACACTTACTTAAAAAGCGCGTTTAACGGTGATTACTAAGCTTTATACATTTTTGTTACTATAAAACTGCTAGCGGTTGTTGTTATATTTGTGAATTGACCATTATTTTACCACTCAATGAGTGAATATTCAAACGCAACGTCTTAAGTTAAGGTTTATTTGTTTATACGATTTTTAGGTTGTAATTAGTACAAAATACCTAATCCTGTTGCGATAATATTCTTGTATCTATGGAATTAAAGATTTTTTGAATATTTACTCATTTAGTGTTGCCATTTGTATTTGCGGATATTGTAACCAGATTAAATAATGTTTTTTTTTTATGGATAACCTACAGCCTTGATATGCTAGCGTTTATACCCGGTTTCATAAGCGCTTGTCGTCACTTTTACACATGCCTGTGACCAGGCAAGAATAGAGAGAGTTTTTTTTGTAAAGGATACAATTCAGCGCGTTGTACAAGACGCGGTACTAGTTGACGAGGTGACTGCCGTGTTATACCGAGATATTGAGCAGTGGTCCCTTTATGCTCTTTACGACAGCGATAAAATGTTGCGTGCTAAAGCACTGTCTTTTCAAGCTTCATCCACATGGGATCGTACTTTTTTTTTCGAAAGTTTAACTCAGCCAGACTGGTCTCAGTGGCTTTTAATTATCTTATGGTACCGTACCATATCGTACCTTGCCGTAGCTTATTAAACCTGTATGATTAGAGGACCATCCGATCACTACCGCATAGTTTAGTCTATGATTATTTTTAATTTAACGAAATGTAGTTATGTACATTATTACGCTACAAAATAGTGTTTTTGTGGATTTGTTAACTTTAAGTAGCTTTACTGGCATATTTATAATAACATTTTGCTTCTATTCTATCTAGGTGTCTATTTTCGGGATTTTAAGTATTTTTACTTGTCATCACACTAACTTCTTTTTGCACTTGTATTGGTTTCTTTCAAATGTTGTTGAATTGATGTTGAATATGTATATGTGCTCTGCAATATAGCTGTGCCCAGCAATAGAGTATTTATAGGTTGTACCTGTTACTTGTAGGTATGTGCAATATAATTGTTTTCTACGCTGGTAACATGTTGAAAGTTGTGATGTTGGGTTGCCATTATTAGGGTGCGCTACACAGCAGTCGACGCTTATTATGATGTGATTGGCTGAAATAGACTCGCTAAGTATCGACATCTGGTTTATTAAAGAAATTGGCAGAGTAACGAAAAATCTAGCAGTTTATTATTATTGGATCTGAATCTGATACCTATCTTGATGTTTCCTGATAATTATCATTGATTACTTAAATTAAGTCACCAAAGAAACGGAATTATTGTAATACTCGCAAACATGAATAAAATAATCACTTTGATACAATTTGTTTGTTTTATTTTTAAGTTCACTTCTAGACCGCAACGTGTCTGATCCCAGTCGCGTAGCCGTTGTCGTTGTCACTCCACTTTCCTCGTTTTCATTTTGATATAGGTACATATGGAAAAAAAAATCCCTCAGCTTAAGGCTGGGGTGTCCACTGGAGCGAAGACAGGCAGCGGACAATTGCATAATATATTCGCTCCTCTTCATTGGATGCAATTCTATTGGCGGATTTTGGTCTCGTTCACCGCTCTGCTGTCACGCTCCGCTCCAGTGGACAGGCAGCCTAAGACTGGGTGTACATCACTGAAAGGAATCCGGTTCACATCAAAGTTCGGACTGTTTTAGTAATAGAAATAGTGTGCAAGGCCTGTTTCAAAATATATACAATGAATGTTGAAAAAATATACGGATAACTCACGTTTTAAATTGAGTTTAGCTCGACATGTTTCGGGCTAATTCGCAGCCCTTTATCTAGGAGTCGCGGCGGCTGTTGCTGCCAAAACCGCACTGCCCGTCACCGCTCTATTCGCGCATCGAGCTAAACCTCGGAGGAATAAGAGCTAAACTCTATTTAAAACGTAAGTTATCCGTATATTTTTTCGACATCATTGACCTCCCGATGATGGTCTGAATCGCTGTAAAAAAAATCAGACCGACTTTTCTGATGTATGTGTAAAGTTTTTGATTTTATCACAGTCTTTGTCTTTATCGCTATCAGGTAAAATTTAACAAACGACTAGTTCACTGTATGTGAGATATATCTGAAATAATAATATTGACCATTGAAATTTTTGGTGAAGTTTTAATTCGGCATAAAAATAAATAATGTGAGAATAAATTTTTGATAACTACAGATAACTACTTACATGATCGTACCCTGCGTGAAACAAACCGCAGATCGATTAGAGCTGCCCCGTGAAAAATCGATTCTGATTCGATACTTGTGTTAAAATTAAAAATAGAACTAATTTAATTCTTTTGAGTAAAACTACACCAAAAATTAACGACAATGTTTGATTTTTTACTTTTTTCTTTAAACGGATAGACGTGTGTCCATACAAAAGATATTTTTTTGTGATTATTCCGACTTTGAATCGATTCTCATGACAACTCTTTATTTTGACATTGTTCTTGAAATCGAGTAGCGTTTTGTTTAGGGTTCATTATTGATCGAATACGGCACTAATGTCGCTTGAAATGGCCGACGTTTAGGGGGAGTGTCTAGTATTTTGCGGAAATAGAATTACTCAGTAATTTTTACTTAATAAGGTGAGTGTTTTAAGATATTTGTTAGATAAAGTATTAGCTTATTGAGTGTTGACTATAGTTTTAGACTTTTCAAGTGTCGTGATTGTGATCTTCGAACGTTTCCGGTCCCTCCGCCGGGCAAGTATTTCAAAACAAAGATGTTTATGATAGTTTTCCGTGTTTTCACTTGAAATAATCCCAACAAATTAACTTAAAACATCCCAAAAATACGCGTTGCTCGGCCAAGTAAGTTGAGACTTCTAGCAACCGGCGTGTTGAAATTTAGTTAGTTTTTTATGTTAATTATTTTCGTGCTCCTAATTAGAAATGCGCTAATGCAGTCATTACTGTACTGTTACAGTTTAGAAATCAGTACATAAAAACGGTCGTTTCTTTATCAAACTTCCGGCAATTTGTGTTGAGCAGTAAATATCAGAACATGTCAGCTGAGGTGATTTACAACATATTTTAACTAACTTTTTCAGCTATTGCCGCCTCTCCCGCGGCTGAAACATTCCATTAAAAGACTGACTTTACAAGTGGAGAAAAATGGCTTGGCGTTTTAAGGCCTCTAAGTATAAAAATGCAGCACCAATCGTGCCTAAACCTGAGGCATGTGTTAGAGACATCTGTGTTGGGTCATATCAGACTTATGGGAACAATATTTGCGCTTCGGCGTCGTTCATGGCGTTTAACTGGGAGCACGTGGGGTCGAGCATGGCGGTGCTGCCTCTGGACGACTGCGGGAGGAAGAGCAAGACTATGCCTCTGCTCCATGCCCACTCGGACACTATTACGGATATGGAGTTCTCGCCATTCCATGATGGCTTGTTGCTGACAGGGTCACAGGATTCTTTGGTGAGTTTGTGAAACAAATTATAACTATCAAGTACTTAAAATTGGTGTATCATAGCAGTTGCATGTTTTGTGACAAAAGTGAAAGAATGCCAATAAGTCATATTCACTTAAATTCTTATTTGAAGTCAAAGTTGGTTGTACCCTTTATTTTCGTAAAATATCTTTTTGTATGTTGAATATATTTTTGTTGAGTTTTTAAACTTGCAGTTATGACAAAGAGCATTTTTTCTATTTCAAATACAAGATTCTTGTTATTGCTATTGATGTTTTCTTAAGAATTGTGCTGCATTCTAATTAAAAAGGCTAAAAAGATGGCAAATATTATAGCTTAAATACACTAAGCCCCACATAAAAAGGAGATGGTGTTTGATGTAATCCATCCATAGATGTGAATAATTTTCTAACCATCTGATTATAGCTTGAATAGCCAATTGCTGTTTAAAAATAAAAATCTAATTAGAAACCAACACAATTTTGATTTAGTTTCTGACATTTCTAGTTGTTTTTCTTAAACATATTTTTGTTATTTTTATACAAATAAGCTACCTTCAAAATCATTTAATTTTAGCTATACCATGACTAACAGAGCAGTAAAAAAAGATAATCTCAACTTCCTAGTATCTTACTTATATCATTGATAAGATGGAAAACGGGTCAATCTTATCCATTGATAAAATAATCTCTTCATGGGAATGAACCAGTTTAGTTCTACAATCCATAAAATTTGCCATCTGTTAAAAAATTACATAAGGCTAAGCGCGCACTACGACTTTTTATCGCGCGACAATTTTGTCGCAGAAATGCAACGTAAGGGTTTATATGTTATCGCGCGCACTATGATGAAAAAATCACTATGGACAGTGCTATTTTAAAATCGTGTCGCGCGACAAAAAGTCGTAGTGCGCGCTTAGCCTTACAATGTAATGGGAACATCTTGAAATGACAGACAAAATGTCAGAGTGAGAGAGCAGTCACATGAATCAACACAAAGAGTTGAACAACACAACACTCTCTCACATGGACTTTTTCCTTATTGAAGTAGTAGTATATGGTGCACAGAACAACTAAACTATTTTCCTTTAATTATTGTCCTAATTAGAGTTTTATCTCTGATGGACATATAATTACATTTTATCCTGGTACTTATTACTTGTAGGACAACATTTCCTGCTTCTAGGACATAATTTGGTTACATGTCTGCTCTGTGTGAGGTCAGGTTTAGAGAAATATCTCTCCATTTCTTCCATGGAAGTTGTAAGAGGTGACTAAGCAAATGGTTAAGGTATGCTTTGGCCAACTGGTTAGCAACCTGTCACTGTTGTACCTCTTATCTGTGTTCAAACCTAAAATTATGCTGGTTTTTTTACATTTTTCGTAATGCTTATCCCGAACAATCTTTTGTACAAAGTCTTCAAACTTCAACCAACCTTGCCTGGGTAAACAAATGAGCATTATTTCAGGTAAAAGTCTGGCACATTCCACAAGAAGGTCTCAAGGAGTCTCTCTCGAACCCAGAGTGCACGTTATCTCAGAAGCAGAGAAGGGTAGAGAATGTTGGTTTCCATCCGGTAGCTGATGGACTTATACATGTGGCGTCGGGGCATGAACTTGCTTTGTGGGACCTGACTAAGCAGAAGGAAGCTTTTGGTAAGGACTTTTTAATAGCACCCCTCTCCTTAACTTCGGATGTCGAAAGTGGTCACTAAAGATATAGGTTTAGGTACGCTTAGGCGACAGTTTAGTAACTGGTCATTGCCACTTTCATCTATTTTGAAACTTAAAACTGTGAAAAATAACGGAATTACTCACGTTGTTTATACCGAGATTAGCTCGATATGTTTCGGATCAATCCGTGATCCATCATCTGGAGCTACGCGCCACGGCAGCGGACAGACGCGCACTATGATGGCCAGATGATGGATCACGGATTGATCCGAAACATGTCGAGCTAATCTCGGTATAAACAACGTGAGTAATTCCGTTATTTTTCACTATGAGTGAGTCTCACAGTAGTTTTATGCTTAAAACTGTGCTCAAAATGGCTAAAAACGTAAAATAGTCGTGGTTTTGTCTATAAGACTTTTTGTGTGTTCTGCCTACCCTATATGTGAAAATAGGCATGATGTTTACGCATATTATTTATAATGTCCATTCGAATACTTCAGGGATTTTGCCTTGATTTAGTCAAATCCAGCTGAAATGCACAATTCAAACTCAAACTCAAAATTCAAACTGAATGCCAGAGGCTTTACACTACAATTGAACATACTGAGAAATATGATCATTAAGCTTCAAAAGCTTTAACTATTGTTCAAGTCATTCAAAAAGATTTATTTTTACGTATCCGTAGACTAACATTGTCGTTACAAGAAAAAAGTCAATTTCATTAATGAAATAAGACAGTTCTCTAAAGTTAGGAACATTCTCCCATCATCCGTATTCCTATTCACAGTTAACCGTGACCACATGGATGTGATCCAATCCACATCATGGAAGAAAGACGGACGGCTGCTGGCCACTTCGTGCAAGGACAAGAAGGTCCGCATCATGGACCCAAGGGCTGCCTCGGCTGTGCTGGACATAGCCAACAGCCATCACGGCATCAAGGACAGCAGGATCGTGTGGCTGGGTGACCAGGACAGGATATTGACTACTGGTAAGCACTGGGAATAGAAGGTGATTCATTGTTGAAGGTTGTGTCTAGCTTGAAATAGGAAAGACAACTAAAAAAAACTATTCAGTCTGCCAGATACTCCTAGATTAACAAAAAATAAAATATAGAAAACTATGGAAATTGGTTTAGGTATGCTTTAGGCGACAGGCTCGCAACCTGTCACTATTGTACTACCTCTTCCATCTGTTTTCAAACCTAAAATTATGCTAGTAGTGACTTTGAACCATGAAGTAGCCATGGTTTTATCTGTGTAATTTTTCGTGTGCTCTGCCTTCTCCATTTGGGAACTTCGCGTGATTGTATGTATGTACATACGTATGTTATCTAATGAAATGTATACAGTCTATTGACAAACCAACAACCGGACGGACAGACAGCAAACTCTTAGTAATAGGATCCATATTTTACCCAACAAACAACTAAATCCCTTGCTCTTTCCAGGCTTCGACGCAGCGCGTCTCCGTCAAATCATGATCCGCGACGTGCGGAACCTCTCCCAAGCCCAGAAGACCCTGGAGCTGGACTGCTCCACCGGTATCCTGATGCCGCTCTTCGACCCTGACACCAACATGCTCTTCCTGGCCGGGAAGGGAGACACCACCATACTTTACATGGAGCTGACTGACCGGGAACCATTCTTGATTGAGGGGCTGAGGCATTCCGGTAAGTCTTAGAATTTAGAGCTCGATCCCACTTTGTCGTCTGTCGGGACGATTTTCTGTTCAGTGTCGGTGCCTCTGTTGACACTAGTCGGTTGTCAGCCACGACCGCGACTGCCACGTAGGACGGCCCGACATCCGATATTATGGGAACAGCGCGGCCGACACGATTCTTTTCCGGCGTGTGGGTTCACAAAACGCACGATATTTTATGTCAGATCTGACACAAAATCATCGCCATTGCCATTCATGTGTGAACAGCTTTATATAAAATGTTCTGCCTCTATGACAATCGATAGAAAATTGGTCCGACATCCGACATAGTGGGAACGAGCTCGTAGACTGTACTTCAGTGTGAATAGCATGAGCACTCGCGAGTCTAGTCGCGTGTGACATTATACAGTCTCCGGAGAAGATTTTAAGCAGTGTGGTTAAATTTGCGTAACCCTTTTTCTGTGGTAAAGCGATGCGCGAACTTACCCCCACCACTTAAAACTTTGCCAAGTTATATTCCAAGAACTATAATGTTTTGTTTTTTAGTTAACAGCGGTCCCTTTTAGAATAAAACCGCTTCTATACTTTGCTCTTTTATTTACAGTGGGTACAGACTTTTTACATAAAGTTTTTTTCTTGTGCCTACACCCTTTGGTAGTTGAGTTGAGATACTTGTAATGTACGCGATTGTTCCCAGGCGAGCAGACCAAGGGCGCGTGCCTGGTGCCGAAGCGCGCGCTGCGCGTCATGGAGGGCGAGGTCAACCGGGTTTTGCAGTTAGCTGGCTCCAGTGTCGTGCCTATCATGTACCAAGTGCCCAGAAAGGTAAAAAAAATAATCTATCGGTCTTGTATGGAGCTTGGTGTGATATACAGGATGGCCGGAAATTGAGCGTAAAATTTTTAACTAGATAGAATAAATAGAGATAAAATGGGTATAGAATGATACCTCTTCATTTCTTCCGTGGATGTCGTAAGAGGCGACTAAGGAAATAGATTAAGATATGTTTTAGGCGACAGGCTAGCAACCGGTCACTATTATACCTACCAACTCAAAACGAAACGTGAAATAGTCTTTTGTCTATGGAGCGTTTCGTGTGCTCTGCTTACCCCATTTAGGAATAGAGGCGTGATGTCTATGTATGTATTTTAACTACGGGTATACGCGTCCGAAAACCCCAGTAAAATATTTTCTGAAAATTTTCATTATTGGTCTTGTAAGAGATAAATGTTTCATCGGTTTTCAGGTTATTACCTTCCTTACGTCGCGTACGTAAGTCCCGTTACTCGGCGCGTACGCACCTCCAATCGTTCAATATTGCGATGCTACGCGGATGACTAAGAGCCGAAGTAGAAAAGACAGCAATATTTTCAGATTTTTATTTTATATGAAAATTCCGGTTAAAACTTCACAGGGGTTATCAGACGCACCAACCACTGATTAAAATATTTATGGTCAATTTCCGTTATTGTTATGATATAAAAAACTCTACAGCTACACCGACTCCTTTCATCGCACGTCATTTCAATTGCCTCATGTTTTCAGAGCTACCGCGACTACCACGCGGATCTGTACCCGGACACGGCGGGGTCGGTGACTTACCTGAGCGCTCCGATGTGGCTCGAAAACCAGGATCATCCTGTACCCAACATCTCGCTGCACCCGGACGCTAACAACTGTACCCAGGTACGTGCCTCTGTTTTTTAAAATGGGGAATATGCATGTTTTTTTAAAATAGTTTTATGCTGTACTGCCAGTGTTTTGAGTAGGTACAGTATGTGCCCCCACTTACCTATCCAGGCAATTCGGTGTTTTGAACGCGCACCACTACTAATACAAAGTTTGTCTAACTATTTTTAGCGAAATATTAATATCATGAACTACCTCATTTTGATTTTGCTAAAAATAGTTAGACAAACTTTGTATTAGTAGTGGTGCGCGTTCAAAACACCGAATTGCCTGGATAGGTAAGTGGGGGCACATACTGTACTTTGAAAATTTTTAATATTTTAAGTTAATTTATTACAGCGACTTCGACTTTTTTTTTTCTAGAATAAACTATACGGCTATACAGGGTGGCTGAAAATTGACCGTGAACATTTGGGTAAAATGTTCCTCGTGTAGTTTTTTTTCTGAATTTTCATAGATTTTTTTTTTTTGAAAATTGAAAATATTGCCCAGTCTTTTGTTTGCTTTTAGTCAACTGCCTAGCATCGCAATGTCGAGCAGGAACAACAATCTCGAGTGCAGGTTAACGCTGGCTAAAACGGGACTTGCAGAGCCGTATAAATTAGGCATCACATAGGGCGCTTTGACGTGAAAAGCGATGAAACATTTGTCTCCCATAAGGTCAATAATGAAAATTTTCACGAAATATTTTGCAGGGGTTTTCAGACGCGTATACACGACCACTAGTTAAAATATTTACGGTCAATTTCCGGCCACCCTGTATATTTAAGTTAATGTTTGATGTTGTTGAGTTTGAAAAAAAAGTACACTTTGACTTATTGTCATGAAGGAAATTGTAGATTAGTGAAATTCACCAAAGTTATGTGCGGTGCTGTTAGTACTAAAATTGTTGCGCTGTTTTGACTCATTGACGCTTGTCGTCTTAGTGTTTTAATGTAAAAAAATGGTTTTAAAGTTTGTGGGTTAATAGAAAATAATTTTGCTAATGTGATATTTTAACAAATAAATTGACATGTATTTTTTAGTTTAAATGTAGATTGGTGCATGATGTTTAAATGGTGTTTTCAAGTAATATGCGGTTTATTTGTTACAGTTTTTTTTATTACTTTTTAATGTGCTAGAAATATTTTGTTTTGATTTAAAAGTGGTGTTGTGATGTGTTGTCCTTTAATAATTTCGGATTGTTTTTTTTTAATGTGTTTTCGTGTGGTGTTTTGTAGTTTAGATGGGTTAGTTTTGTTTGGAATGCGTAAGTAATTTTTTAAGTTATTTTAACGCTTTTAATTATTTTGCTTGTTATTTTATTTGAGATACATGCCGGTTTGGGGTGATTTTGTGAAATAACTTACAACATGGCTGACAATTTTTGTAACATTTTTTTTACAAAGCCATATCAGCTTTTTGTTTTCTCGACAGCCAGTCTCATTTCCTCATCCTTTTCTAGAACCATCGAGGCAATCTCGAAGAGATGGTCAAGTCGATTCTCGCGATGCCTCCCCCAAAGAAGGCAGAAGCCAAGAAAGCAGTCACTCCAGTCACCATCGAAGACACACCGAAACCCAAGCCGGCTCCCATCGAGCCTAAAGATGAAGACCGTATCGACTTCGTGAACGTAAAAGACCTGATCAAAGGCATGGAGGGAAAGAAAGAGAAGGAATACCAGAAGGAGACCAACGGGTTCCATAAGAATGGAGATGCGGAAGAGATTGAGAAAGAGGATGTGAGAGAGAAGCTTCTAGAAAAAGCTGAGAGTACTGATTCAGCTGAGCTGACGTTGTCGCGTAGCAACAGTTATGTTAACGGAGCGCCTGTACAGGCTCCTAAACCCCTTCCAAGGTCTTCGATCTCGGAGCCTGGGTCCGGCGAAGACCATGAGGCGCCGAAACCCAAGCCCCGGACGACAGCTGTGCCCGGTTCTGGGTATAAGGTATTACGCAATTGAGGTTATGTTTTTAGGTTTTGTTTTTGGTTATGTAGTGTTATGTTTTTATATATATACTAGTGTGCTGTTTTTTTAATATATTCTGTACTTACTGGTTTTTATTTGTGTTATTGAAAAGTAATTTAATAATCAAATATCGTGGACACTCGTGGTTTGCACATTAACACATTCAGAACCAAGGACCCGGCTCCCGGGTTCTTCAAAACATTCGCGGGATACCGAGAACCCGGTAGCCGGGTTCATTTTGTACTAGCTATAGACTACTCGGTTCCGCGCAGATGTTTTGATTTTAGGCTTGGCCGTGAATGTGTTAATTTTATCTTTGTAATAGAAAATAATGCGGAATCATGTTTTTGTTTTGTTACTTAAAACAATACCTTAACTTTACAACTTTTTTTGTAACTTATCTATACTTTGGGTTTTTTGTACAATAAATTGTTTACTTGCTTCAAAATTAACTTGGATGACTATCAAACTAATATTTTAAAAGTAACATCCATTTTTAGTTTTTATTTTTATATTAGCTTGTTACTAATAGGCTAGACGACTATAAAAAAACCATTTAGTCCGTCAGATAGGTTACCAAAAAATATTAAACACATATTTTTTATATTCTTCGAAAAACAACAAATGACGAAGATACAGGACTTAAAAGCGCGTGACGTCATAAGCCCACTCCGGAAGTTTGATGATCTTTGTCGATGCTTTTGTTTAATTATTCCATAATCTAAACGACACTTGTCTCATACTATTCCATAATCTAACTAACGGACTAATTAGAATATTTTTTAAACCCAATCAACTTCACTATTTTTGGGACTATATAAGTTTATTTCTAAGATTTACAATGGAATAGCAAAGGCTGGGCTTCCTAAAGGGCGGTCGAGGAACACAGTAGAACATGATCGTTGACCCGCTGCTATCTATCTCTTTCGAACACTAGCACTCGAGCACGTGCGTCGCACTGTGCGAGCGTGAGGGCAATATTACACGCGTGCGACAGAGTAGCAGCGGGTTAACGCTCGAATTTCTGTGCGCTCCGCGAACGGCTTTTAGTAATTACCGCGGTAGTTTTGTCAGGAAGACCCGTTTCTATTTTCAAAATTTTAACCTTTGTAAGTAATATTAATCTAATATTACGCAACTGTTTGTTTTCTAGCCTCGCCTAGGCCCGAAGCCGTTCTCCGCTTCATCAGGCAGCGAGGAGTTCTCCTTCGACAAGGTGTTCTCTGTGCCTGTGGTTCCCGGCGTGCCTAAATCGGATTCAGGTAAATAGAAACTTCTGTGTTGCCATTCTATCCCGTAAGGAGACAATTGTGATGAGTTGTTTGAAAGGTTGGGACGTAGGTCCTACATAGACGAAACCATGTATCATCATTTCTTGGCCACTTCTAGCATATTTTTTCGGTTTTGAGTTGGCAGGTATGATAGTGACAGGTTGCTAGCCTGTCACCTAAAATATACTTATACCGCTTAATTCCTTAGTCGCCTCTTACGACATCCACGGAAGAAATGGAGGTCTAAGTATGCTTTAGGCGGCAACCTGCCACTATCATATCTATTTCATCTGTGTTAAACCTAACATCATACTAAAAGTGGCTACAGAACGTGAAATAATTTTGACTGTGTAACCGTAATGTTGTTTCGTGGGCTCTGCTTACCCCATTTGGGAATACAGGCGTGATGTTAGTGTTTTTTTTGCAGCTACTTCGACGCTCTCTGCGCAAGCGACTACGCCGACCGGCGCGCCGAAGGACGAGGAAAAGGACAAGTCGCTCTCGCCCACTAGTGACGTCGAGATCGCCCCCAAAGGTAACGACCCCAACAGAAGTGTGTAGGCAATTACATCGAGTCCTGTAATGCACAAAGATTGGCTGCTGTCACAGACTGACTAGGTGACGGTGGTTGGCGGTCAGTTTAGTGCAGGGATGGCGAACCTTTACACTAGATTCATTATAGCATGGTGCGGATGATAGCTGTCAAAATCACAGACTAGAGACTACGAGTGTTAAAATTACGAGAATAATTAAGAGATGTAGATAAGTAAGTAAAAAACTCTTTATTGTACAAAAAATAAATAAAAGACTACAGATTGGTAACAAAAAAGAACACAAAGTACAAAGGCGGACTTATCCCAAAACGGATCTCTTCCAGTCAACCCTTGAACAGTAGAGAGGAGCAGCAATTTAGGTAACAACATTTTTGTAAGAAGTTTCGATTGAGATGTAGCATTGCAAGACTTGTAGCATGATTCAGGTGACGGCTATCAATATTAGACGTTAAGAGGGCGCACACATTTTTTACGTACGTAATATAAGATCAGGTGGGGGAAGAGAAATTCAGGGGCAGGGCAGGGGTAAGAGGCACCACAGACCATAACTCGTCGAGTTATGAGTGATTATGGTCTGTAGAGCCCTCTTATCTCTGCGTTTCTCTTCCCCCACCTGACCTTAGTGGTTTTGGACCAATGTTTAAAAAATCGTGAAATGTAAATTAACTCATATTTAGCCATGAAAAAAATATGGTTAGACTAAACATATTCTGTAAATTTACAATAAAATTGTTTCATTTGTAATTACATTAAAATCAATGAGAAAAAAAATAAAGTAATGGTTCAACTTTCAAATTATGTAAAATGATATTTGAATAATATAATTTTAAACAAAAAAAAACCGACTTCAAATTTGGGCTATACTGAAAGCATTTGTCTAATAATGAGGGTGACCTTCCATCACCAGCAGGCCTCACTAATTACTGAAATTATAATTTCCAGTCTGCAGGTGCATTCAGTATTGAAAGAATTATCCTTAAACTCCTAAGCATTAAGGAGTTGACCTTCCATCATCAGCTCAGTCAAATTTTTTTTACTGCCAGACGTAAATACTGGTGTAGCTTTGAAAAATGTACTAAAAACATTACCTGTGCCAATGAAATTTGAGGGTTGCCCTCGATTTCCCTCATATTCCATCACCAGATCAAGATATGCTGGCAATGGGACCACCTGGAAACTATACCCTTTCAAACAAAAAAAAATTTTCCAAATCGGTCCAGGCGTCTTCGAGTAATCAGCGAACACACATAAAAAAAAATAATGATAAAAAAAATAATAATAATAAGGTTTTTTATACTGTGTTTATTTTTTGTAAGTGCATTTTGTATTTTACTTTTATATTCATATTGTAAAAAACCTAATTTAAGAAAATAAATATATACTGGAATAATAATAATAAAAAAAAAATATCCCGACGAATTGAGAACCTCCTCCTTTTTTTGAAGTCGGTTAAAAAACCAATAATTTGATTCATGTTAATCCGTTAATCCCCAGTAGACTATATTGTCTATCAGATAATAACAAGTTTATATCGTTTATGGTAAATTTTAATGGAAAATTTTCAAGTGAAAGACAGCTCTGACGCGTATTTTTGTGAAAACCCTTCAACAAATTGGCTAAGTAAAAGAAATCTGTGTTGCTAATAAAATATTTCTTTGCGTTAATCCCTAGAAAAAGAGTTTATTTATATGTTACAGTAGTTTTTCTTTAAAAACTTAAGGATTTATAGCTTTCTAAAGCATTTGAAAAACATCAAAATCACCTAATTTTGTTTGCACGCTCTTAAAGAGTGAAAAACGGATTTTGTTATCTTCTGGTGACATATCCACTTTAAAAGTAAATAGTTTATTCAAAATACAATAACTATCTACAAAAAACGTGATCTATTGCAGTATTTGATTCGGAACACTTCGAGCGCAAGTCCGACTTGCACTTGGCCGGTTTTTATTCAGTTTTTTTTTCGCAGAGGAATACACAAACGGGAAGTCGGACACGAGTCTCGAGGAAGAGGTGAACTCTTCGGATTCCGGGTATCGGCCCAAGACTCCCAGCACCGCAGAGCGACGGAAGCTCTTCGAGACCACAGAGTGAGTAGACATAGTAGAAGGGTTAAGTTTAGTATGTCAAAACAGGGACGGTGTTTGCTGAATAAAATGTAGTGAAAATTTGAAAAACGTGCTGTTTTTTGGGAAAATTATTATTAAATTATAATATTAAATTATGTGTGGTAAAAATATTTCATTGAATATCCATTTTCGGCAGTTTGAGATTTACGAGTATTTCTCTCTCGACTTTATTAGATGAAATCTCTATAAATTCACTTTTGTCATTGTGTTTTTCCTTGCTTTTTGTCATTCCTTTTGTTGTCATGCGTTTCCGCTTTTATTGTACTATCATGGCGTTTAACGCGTGCCTGTGTGGTGTCTGGTTGGAATAACATTTCTATATTTCTTCCGTGAATGTTTTAAAACGGGGCTAAATAAATAGAGGTATGCTTTAGGTGACAGACAAGCAATCTGTCACTATTCAACTTTTATTGATCCATCTGTTTTGAAACCTAAAATTATGCTAGAAGCATGAATCGCTCATGGTTTTGTCTGTCATGTTGTATTGTATGTTTAACGCTTCTGTGGTGTAGCTTATGTGTCTGTCTGTCTGTAGCGGCAACCAGTCGATCGCGGAGCGTCGGCGCGCGTACGAGTCGCGCTCCGTCAGCGTGGCCGTCGAGTCCGACACGCCGCCCTCGCCCGCGCCGCTCAGGTGACGTTTGCTTATGGTATAACTGACGTGATGTGACGTGACGTGACGTGCCGTGAGGTGACGTGACGTGACGTGACGTGCCGTGAGGTGACGTGAAGTGACGTGACTTTTTTTTGTCAAAGCGGTATTTATATGGAATTGCATAATAAAAAAAGTGTTTTACAAGTTTTTTATCATAGAAGATCGAATAACTCAAAATAATCAAAGCAAATTAGTAGTAGGGTTTCCTGTTTGTATTTTTGTATTTGTTGGCTAAACAACTTTGTTTACCGTATGGCGTCGGGTTAAGAGTTAAGAATAACACCTCTCCAATTCTTCCTTGGATGTCGTAAGAGGCGACTAAGAAATAGGTTCTGGTATATTTTAGGCGACATGCTAGCAACCTGTCACTAACCTGCTAATTCAAAACCTAAAAAAAATATCTAGAAGTGGCCACGAAATGTGAAGATCTCATCGTTTTGTCCATGTAGAATGTGAGACATAGCTAGGCAGAGCTGCCTGCCCCTGGAATATAGACGTGATGTATGTATGTATGTTGACACCATATTATATTGATGTTTCTTTTCATTACATAGGCGCCGAGATTCCCTGAAATCCCGCCAGAGTCCAGATCGCGAGGACAAGGACAAGCGAGCCTCCGTGCCCAATGTCACCACCAAGCGGACTTCTACTGTCTTCGGTGAGTGTTGTCCTTCTCTGTTTACTTTAGTTGTCAATACGCCATTTTGTCTTGCAACACTTGCCAACAACTCCTGTTTAAAATTCGATTGCGCAGCCACTTTTAACTTTTTTTCACTTATCTTATTAATAATTGAACAGTGAACACGTTCTTGGGTTTGTTTGAGGGGTAATGAGGGTGCTAGGGCCAGACGCGGTCTTTTAAACGACCGGCCCCACTCACTGTTGTATGTGAAATTGTTTTGGGCTTACCCACCTTTTTTAATGTTATTTCTTTTTTGTGTTCCTTTGTGACGTCACACAGTTTCAATCGTAGCAACTGCCTACAAATTAAGTTTTTAAATGTTAACTCTTGTTTTTTTTTTTAATTTAGTTTTAAGTTTCAGGGTCGCACTGAAAATCAGCATTGAGGCTTGCCTCTATATCATGCTGAGTGCGGCCCTTTTGGTGCTATTTGGCACGGAAATATTAAGCTTTTTTTTCACTTTTTTTTTTGCATGTATAATTGTTAAGTTGTTGTTTATTTAGGCTAAAATCTGTGTCAAATTTTGTACCAATAAATGTCTTTCTTTCTTTCTTTCTTTCTTCTATCATAATAGGGTAGCTGATAGCTGACTAAAAATACCATTGAGTTCGTCTCTTCGTCTGATAGATTAATAAAAAATACTGTACCCTATTTGTATTAGACAAACAAGAAATGACGCAAATACAGTGCTCTAAAATTTCCGAGCGACTTCACTAAGGACCGTATCGGAAAGAAAGTAGACAAGTTTAGGCATCTCTAAAAACTGGCACGTACATAAATCAGGTATGACCTTTTTTTAGAATACTGAGCTATATCCTTGTCAGCAATGTCAAATAAAAAAAACTCAGATTTTTTTGTCAAATTGTCAAAATGGGACGAATTAGTTTAGAAGTGCGTAAAAAGATTTTGGACGACTGGTGTAAAATAAAAGGTTTGACGATAAGAAAGCTGGCAAAAAAGTACAATTTGTGCCCTTCTAGCGTACATAAGATATTAAAAAAATTCGGTAACTTCTGTACTATCGAAGATCTACCTAAATCTGGAAGAAGGCCTGGGGCAACCGACCCAACACTACAACGAAAAGTCGTAAGAATGTTTCAACAGAATCCGTCGCTTTCCATTCGAGATGCCGCCAAAAAAGCTAAAACTTCTTCGGGTATGATACAAAGAATAAAACTAAGATGCAACCTAAAGACCTATAAAAAACAGAAGCAACCTAAAAGAGACGAAAAGCAAACAGTAGCTGTTAGAAAACGGACAAGGAAGTTATACGATCATATACTGACGAAAAAAAGGCAGTGTATTATAATGGACGACGAGACGTACTGCAAACTCGACTTTAAAGCATTACCCGGACCGCAATACATTACAGTACCGGCTGACAAAAAGGTTACTAGACAAGAAAAAGCTATCAACATTGAGAAATTTGGCAAGAAAGTGCTAGTCTGGCAAGCGATTTGTCAATGCGGTATGCGATCGCAACCCTACTTCACTACCGGGAATTTGAACGCTACGGTATACCGCGACGAGTGCTTGCAAAAAAGATTACTTCCGTTCATGAGGAAGCACAGAGGTAGTACTTTATTTTGGCCTGACTTAGCGTCTTGTCATTACTCGAAAGCTACAAAAGAGTGGTATGAAACGAATAAGGTAGATGTTGTAGCCAAGGAAATGAATCCTCCAAATTGCCCAGAAGTTCGCCCAATTGAACGATATTGGGCTATTATGAAACGGTACCTGCAAAAAAATGTTAAACCTGCCACCTCATTCGATGACTTTAAAAAAAAGTGGAACAGGGCATCTAAAAATGTGTCAAATGAAGTCGTCCAGAATTTAATGAGAGACATCAAGCGAAAAGTTAGATTGCAAGCAAAATAGACGTTCTTTTTAAAATTAATCTATTATAACCCTTTAAAAAGACCTCAAAGCTAAGTTCTTTTTTGTTTGGTTTTCAGTTTTCTCATGGAATAAAAATAATTTAGTTTTAAAGTTGTCTACTTTCTTTCCGATACGGTCCTTATGTGGTAAAATGGTTACCAAGGTGTGACGTCACAAGTCCCCACTCTGGAAGTCTGATATATTATTTTGTGTTATTATAATATTTAAAACTTCTTTTTTCTACAGGCAAAGTGTCAAAATTCCGGCATCTGAAAGGAACGCCCGGCCACAAGTCGACGCATGTTGAGAACATAAAGAACATCAGTCGCCAGATTTCTGGCGAGTGCAATGGGTTCTATGGTGAGTTTTATGTAGGAAATAGTTATGCATAGACAACATACATACATACATACGTACATAACCTTCACGTCTTTTTCCCTGCGGAATAGGCAGACGTATAGACAAGTAATTAATATTTTAATATTTTTCTCGAAATGTCTATTTTTTGTCATAGCGTCATATGGAGTCCTACTGCTTTGGTAAGCCGGCTGGTTTTCCATGAATTTTTATTAAAATTGTAATGTGTCTTAGCTGAAAAGTAAATTGATTGATCAGATTTTCTCTATAAATCATAATTTTGCGACTAAATTCATGACGATTCATTTTGCGGAGCTCCTATTCCGAATTTTACACATCGATAACCTAACTTATGTAAGACATGTCAAGTTTTTTACACTGTCATCATCATCATCGTACCCTTCTCTCCAGCGAACGGCGTCCGCTGCGCCGTCCCAGTATCCGGCGGCGGTGGCCGAGTGGCCATCGTGGAACTACCCACCGGCGCCACGCCCACCGCCGTGGCCCCGCCCACTCACCCCGCGGGCGTCCACCCCCCTGCGTTATTGCACCCGGCTGTATTGCAAGACTGGGCTTGGGACCCCTTCAGGGATGACCGGCTCATGGTGGCTTGCGATGACGGCATGCTGCGGGAGTGGATTATACCTGAAGGAGGTAAGATCAACTGTGATATTCAGTGTAATATGAAGACCCTCCCGAAGCTGTCTGGAATTACCTCCCCGCCGTGCAAAAATGGGTCCGAGACGCCTTCGGAGACGATTGGCTCGTTGTGGCCCCGACGGCATGCTAAGTCTAACATGACACCAAAGTTTTGGACTACATGAAATAAAATAAAAATGTTGCCCCAATTAGGTGATTTGCAACTTTTGCACTACCTATATTGAAAATATCTTTTCAGCGATTTAAAAAGTTTAGCGTTGTTGAGTTAGTACTTAAGAACTCTTTTTTTCATGGTGTACCGTTTTCTTTTCGTAGGTGTACCTTGAACAGAAAAAGTGCGTAACACTGAGCTAAAACATTCCTTCTCTTTCTCTTACAGGTCTAAAGGAATCCACAAACACACCCAACCGCGCCTGGTCAGCTCACCCCGACAAGATATACATAGTCCGGTTCCACCCAACGGCTTCCGACCTTCTAACTACAGCGGCCCACGATCTCACAATCAAGATATGGGACCTGAGCCCTGAAGTGCCAGTTGCCGCCATTACCCTCACCGGCCACACTGAACAGATATTCGCGCTCGATTGGTCGCCCTGCGGAGAGTATTTGGCTACCGTGTGCAAGGATGGACTTGTCCGGGTGAGTCTATTTTATGAGGATAACCTTCTTAACCCGTGTTGCAACAGGAGAGAGGTACAAACGACAATTAGAAACAATTTTACATGCCTGATCTATTTAGATGAATATTATAACGGTAATTTCAAATCGAATACCTACTAAAATAAGTTAAAGAATGTGAAAATAATGCATTTTATTTATTTTAGGCATCATCGTCATCATACACCGTTATTAGTGTTGCAGATTCATTGATAAAGCTAGGGTTGGTACTGCACGTATATTTTTAATATAATTTTTAACCTTTAAAAATACACATTAAATTTTATTCACCTTTGTAATTTATATATTTTAAGGTTTAAAAGAAAACAAAACCTCTTTTCACAGTTTTTGACAATGAAATTAATGTTGTGCGAAAACCCTATGGCTTAGTTTCAATGAATCCGCAACAGTGATAACGGGGTATGGTCATCATGTTTCATAGAGCCATTTCATGCTTGAGACCTACACATAATCTACATTTAAATAAATATAGTGTACGAGTTTGATTCCCGAGTTGAGTTACTATTTTTTTTTAATGTATGTATGCAGTATTTCTTATTATCAAAATCGATGAAATGGTTTCTAAGATAAAATACCACTTCACCATTTCTTCTGCAGGTGACTGAACAGAGGCTGGCAACCTGTCATTGTATGGTTATGTCCATACCCCTTTATCAATGTTGCAAATCCATTGAAAAAGCCAGGGATGGCACTACACATTAATTTTTTAATATGTGCCTACTTTTGAATAAACATAATTTTTATTCACCTTTTTATTTATAAATTTTAAGATTTAAAAGAAAACAATACCTCTTTTCAGCCCGTAATTGTCTTTTTTTTTTAAACTTCATAATAGGTGGTTACGTCATTTATTTGTCTACTTTGATTTATTTAGAAGTGGAGCGGCCGATATCATATTTAAAATGAATTTTATACAGTAAATAGGCAACAAAATTTAACGCCAAGTAACCTAGAAAAAATATTCATAATTTATTCAGACAGCTAAAAATATAATATAAATCCGATAGTTTGCATGTAAAAATATTCTTCTAACATTAACATTTTTATGTACCTTCCAATATGTCACATGTCGTATCATGACAGTGAAATAAATGTTGTGCGACAACCCTATGGCTTAGTTTCAATGAATCTGCAACACTGATAACGGGGTATGGTTATGTCTAAGTAGCGTTTCATAAGCCCCTTTTGGGAAGACAGGCGTGATTGTATGCATGTATCTAATTTTGCTGTCAATGTGTACACAGATCTACAAGCCTCGCTCTTCTACGGAACCGATTCTCAGCGGGCCGGGCCCGGCGGGCAGCCGCGGCGCCCGCGTTGTATGGGCTCTCCAAGCGACACATCTCGTGATCACCGGCTTCGACAAGTAAGGGATAATTTACAGCTTGCCTGGTTATTTCCTTGGCTCAATCCTCTATTTTAAGGTCCCGTAACTTTTTTTTGTTGATGGATTGGAAATGCATCACATATAATATTGTACGTATTGTTTGTTTATGTGGGACTCTTTCCTCCGTACTCTTTCCAAATGGAAGGGGAGGTGGGAAATATACCCATTATAACCAATCCGGTGCTGTCTGCTTGCCGGAATGGGAGGCGTCATGGGATCCCGAAGATTCTAGCCAACCAATGGCGTATCGCTAAGATTCCGTAACCTGTGTGATGTTGGGATAGAATAGAACCATTCTATTTCTTCCATGGATGTCGTAAGAGGCGACTAAAGAAATAGGTTACGTACGGATTAGGCGACAGTCTAGCAATCTGTCACTATTATACTACCTCTTCCATCTGTTTTTAAACCTAAAATTATGCTAAAATAATTAAGTGACTGCGAGGTGTGAAATAGTCATTGTTTAGTCTATGTCAGGTTCCGTATGCTCTGCCCACCCCATTTGGGAACATAAGCGTGATTGTAGGTAAGAGCCAGTCGCGGAGCATAGCAAAATTACGTCGCACTGTGCGAGTGTGACGGCAATATTACTGCACGCGTGCGACAGAGATAGATAGCAGCGGGTCAACGCTCAAATTTCGCAGTGCTCCCCAACCTGCCTTAATGTATCTAACCCTAAAAACTTTTAACAAGTATCTCATTCTCTCCCCCAGAGTATCGGAGCGGCAGATCTACCTGTACAAAGCGAGCGACCTGAGCGCGCCGGTGTGCACGGTGGGCCTGGACGTGTCGCCCGCCATCCTGCAGCTGCATATCGACCACGACTCGGCCACCATCTTCCTCACTGGACGAGTGAGTACACACAAAACTTTTTGTTTATGACAACCAGTGATCGGATTTAGGATGCAATTTCCCGGGATTTAGGTCCATAATATTAAGATGGATATGACTTACAAACCCGCGACTTTTTTGATATTTTATTATCATTACAAACAGTAAACAGTTGCCCATGATCAACCTCTTTTATTAAATGAAATGACCACTTAAAATAAGCAGTAGATAATGTCATTCAAATTGAGCCCTGCATATCAAATTCTCAACATTATCGACAAATAATAATCATTTCATTGCAAATATCCATTATTTAGACAATTCTAGTGTTCTTTAAGTGTGCAAATATTAAATTACGCTTTTTTTAATTTTAGCCCACTATCCAAAATCCCGGGAAATCCCGAGGCATATCCACAATAAGCATAACATTTAAGGTCGTTCACCCCAAATTGCATCCTTGATCCGATTACTGATGACAACACTGGTCGCTTTTGGGTTAGCAACCGTTACTGCCAATGACTCCTGACTGTATTTGACCAGTTTTCATATGGATTGTTCTGAAATGGGGTGTTTATAATTATGTCATACACACATATGACATATATACTCACGCCTGTATTCCCAAGAGGGGTAGGCAGAGCACATGAATTCAAATTATCCAGTGCCACGTTTAGCAATTTCAGGGTAATCAGATGGTTAAACGTGATATTGCAGTGACAGGTTGCTAGCCCATCGCCCACAATACACTAACCTTTTCCCAGAGTGGTCTCTTACGACACCCACGGGAAGAAAGGGAGGTGCTATTCTAACCCGGCACCACACGGGGCCGTGACCGAGACTGGACACATAAAAAATCAAAATGGTTGCCTTTACAGGGCGACTCTACAATCTACTGCTACGAAGTAACCGGTTCCCCGGCGGCTCTGACCGCGCTGTCCCACCACCGGGCTCCCACGCTGCACCAGGGGCTCGCCTTCCTGCACAAGCGGCTGGTAGACGTGCCCAAGGTACACGCTATATAAGGCAATAGCGACACTAGCGACATGACCGGCAACTAGGACTTGGTCGACAAATAGGACATGACTGATGGCAGGGACATTAGCGGCAATCGCGACTCGAGCGACGATAGAATCATGGCTGACAACAATAACATGACTGACAGTAGGGATTGAAGGACAATAGCGAGATAGTCGACAATAGCGACAACAGCGACATTTGTGACATTATTGATGTACCTGACCGACAACCGCGTGATGACTGTCAACTGCGACATGACCGATAACAGGAACACGACTGAAAATAGCGACATGGCATGAGCAACACCAACTACATATTTAAAAGTAGTGACATGATTGCCATGCGCCCACGCTGCACCAGGGGCTCGCCTTCCTGCACGAGCGGCTGCTGGACGTGCCAAAGGTAGGCTGACAACTAGGATATGAGCGATTATAGCGACGTGGTTGACAACTGGGAACGACTACAGCGACATGGGCGACGATAGCGGAATGAGCGGCAACTGGGACATGAGGACATGACTGATAGTGGACATGAGCGATTACAAGGACATGAGTGACGGCAGGGACATGAGCGACATCAGCGACATACCTAACTGAAAACAGCGTGATGACTGTCAAAAGTGACATGGCTGACAACAACGATATGACTGACAGCAAGGACATGAACGAAAATATCCACATGAATAACAATAATACTTAGTAGAATTATTTTATTTAGACACAATTTTAAATACGTTTGTTTACAAATGTTTTAATATTTCAGGTGGAATTCGCGAGAGCGTTGCGACTGACAAATGGAAATATTGAACCTTTGTCGTTCACTGTTCCAAGGATAAAGGTAATTTTAACATTTTTTCCTTAAAAATGATAGTAAGTGGACGTAAAGTACCTGTCATTGTCTAACAAAATGGGTCAGATAATGCATGTTCTAAGTCTAAGTTCTGTGCTAACCAGTTTATCGTCGTCGTCTTATATCGGAAGTCTTTTATACAGTTGTACAGTTTCATGCAATGAGCGTCGACGTGTCTCATAATAGCATCGCACGAGTGATAAGTCACTGAATCGAGCTCTTCTTCCAGACGGAGCTCTTCCAAGACGACTTATTCCCGCCGACACTAGTGACGTGGTCGCCTTGGCAACCGGGCGCGGCGTGGCTCGCGCGCGTGTCTGTCACGCCGCGCACTGTCAGCCTGCAGCCGCCCGGCATGCTGTCACGTGAGTGTCACGACACATTTATACCTGTCACCGTAAGATAACAATATCATTCATCATCAAATATCATCATCATTTATAAAGTAAAGTAAGAGAAACAATTTGTACTATTTTTTACATTATGTCAGGATTTTTCATCTTCCAGTGACATAAACACTGCGCTCGCCTTAGAATATTCGACGTTATAACGAAATTCGCTTCACTCAGTCATTATAGGATATTAATATTACTAGGTTGAGGTTTACCATTTACTAAAAAGAAACTACTTACTAAAGGCCGGTCGGCGAGCACGTGCATCGCACTGTGCGAGCGTGAGGGCAATATTACTGCGCGCATGCGACAGAGATAGCAGCGGGTCAACGCTCGAATTTCGCTGTGTTCCGCAACCGGCCTTTAAACATGACGAATCTATTAACGTTCCATTTCGATTTGGATACGGAACCCTTACATTTTTTTAATGTTTAATGTGTGTCGCAGTGTCGTCGCAAGCCGTGGGAGCAGGCAAGGAGCCCGCGAAGCCTCCTCAGAAGCCCAAGCCTGATCTCATTAAGTCGCACGTGCCGGCCGACCCTAAGGATAAACAGGACAGTGTGAGTTGAAGTGCACACACTTTTTTTTAACCGACTTCAAAAAAGGAGGAGGTTCTCAATTCGATCAAATTATTTTTTATTACAAAGAAATTGTTGAATTTCAACGATAACATGTCTCTTAAGCGATAGTAGGCATGTGTACTGGTACTGGGTTAAAAATATTATCATTCTAAATAGGCCGTTAGTTAGATTATAGGAAAATATAAGACACGCGTTTTTTGGTATATCGTAAAATTAACCATCAGCAAAGATATAGATCATCAAACTTCCGGAGTGGGGGCTTGAAACATCAGAGCACTGTATATTTGTCATTTTTTGTTTGTCGAATAAAAGAAGAAAAATACATTATTTTACATTAGCGAACTAAGTGTTACAGCTGTAGTGAGAAACTATTTTCCTTCGTAAATTTTCGGAAAAGTTCGTATTTATCGTTTTATTACTTAAAACAATTACAATTATTATTTACATCTGGATATTTACCATATATTATACGGATTGAATTCCCTTTGAAATGGGTACCGAAGATATTTGAGAGAAAACGATAAATACGAACTTTTCCGAATTTACGAAGGAAAATATTTTCTCACTACATCTGTATGAAATTAAGCAGTTTTAGCACAAAATCGGGTTGTGTTACATGATAATACTTGAACTCCGTTTCTCCACAGATAATGAAATCAATGAGCGCCAAAGTGCAGATAAACCTCAAATTGGAGCAAGACAACATGGAAGGAGTGGACGAGGCCGAGTGGGAACAGTGAGCGTGCAATCCTTACAATCAACAGCGGGCGTCTCAACGTTTTGTATCCCACGGAATACGTGGGGACGTTTGGCGCCCCCTGTGCGGTTAAAACGGAGTTTCTGTCGACTTAACGGGATTTTTTAAAGTTAAAGTTGACTTAACGATTTAAACCTGATGATCCGCATGGACACTGAATTGATGCTGTTTTTTAGTCTATTATCAAGTCGTGCTAGTTTCTGTGTCAGCGACATCCAACGGAATACTATCGCTCGGGTCACACAGTAAGGTTCAGTTTCGTGTGCGAGCAGGTAACGGTAGAAAGACGGCATTATTTCTGTGTGGTGCTTATGTATGTAGTACCTTTTCTATGCGCACGACGGTTGAAGATCACGTGTCGCGTAAACCAACCGCTGTCAAGCTTTTATGCGCAGCTTGGTAAAGATTTTAAAACAGTGTTATACGATCCAGTATTCCGTTCCGATCCGATGCCGGACTAGATTATAAGAACATAATGTGTGGGTGTCATGTCACTTTTTGACTCTAGTGGGTCTAAATCGGCTAAGACTCAACAATTATCATTATTCGCTGTCGGGGTCGAAAATTCGTATTCCAATATAAAAAAGGGGGTTTAATTCCGGTAGTCACTTCAATGTTAAGAAATTCCCAGTTAGGTCGACAATAATTCCAATTTTTGTATATCTTAATCTAGTTTATAGCTTATAGCGCCCTAGACGATACGAAACGATGTAATGCAAGGTGAATGATTATTGCAACGATCCTGCGAATTCTTTGTACCGATAATTCTAGTAAATATTACGCATATCGCTTGTAAGAAGTTTTTTTACTGAATAAAAAAAAATGTCGCTCATTATGATACAGTCTACACAATACTGTGCACAATACTTGTGAATACTTTTTTCTGTAACTTTCTTTCAGTTTCGTTTTTGATATTCCTAAGTATATTTGTGCTATGAAGGTATTCGCAGTATGTTCTATAATTATCGGTACAAAAAATACTATCATAAGACTACTCATTCAAGTACGAATTCCAATTAGGATTCCTGAACCACTTACAGCAGATCCTTCATATTTTATAGAACTTTTTACCGACACGTAGCTTAGCGTAGCTTCCTTAACTCTAGGCCGGAAACAAACATGTAAGTCTGGTTTTACATTTTTTTTATACAGGGTGACACATAAGACGTAATACAAAACCATTTATTTATAGAAGTTACCTTAATACTTAAAGATCCCACTATGTCCCGTACTGTTAAACTAATTGGAAGTATCGTTTTTAATTTTTTTAATTATTCCTGTTATTTTCTGCTCCTCATGGTTACCCTAACATAACTTGTTAAGTGTAAAAAGTTTGAAATCAGTTTCATAGTAAATACTCTTTTATCTTGGCCGGTAATTGATGAATAAAAACATTCTGACACGGTGACGTTACTTGTCATAACAAACACATCTCAAATTGCTTTCTAGTTTTTATGAGTTTCTCTCCCAAAAAATGTATCGAATTGAATAAGTTCAAGTTTAGTGTTATGTTACGATGTCTTCTGCCTCTCCGTACACCCATATTGAGCTGTCGGACATGGTGGCACTTTATTTTAGGTCATCGATCACGGTGCAAACACTAACCCTGTTTCACCTAAGATACCCCGAGTCTCCAACTCCAACCCGGCTGTTATAAACTCTACAGTCCAAAATTTGAGGAGGTTTTGGTTAATATAGAGTTTCAGTACATGCTCAAAGTAGAGAAAACTACGATATTCAGACGCTATCAGAACGAGAGTACTCAGGTATTTGCAACGTTACCCAGAAGCCAGCACTAGAAAAGCGGCATCACGATTTGGGACAACTCTATTTGGCGTCTGCTAAACACCAAAGGATTTCATCACTTTCATTTCTAAAGGGTGCTCGACATCGTTTTAGCAGATACCCCAGAAGGGTGCAATTTTGCCAGTGGTTGCTATCAAACCTACACCAGAACATTTTGTGGACAGATGAAGCCACTTTTAGCAGGCTAGGTTTGTTAAAATAAATATCCTTAACGAGCATTGGTAGTCCGACGTAAATCCTCATCTACTGAGATTATTTTCAAACTCGCTTTTCGTTAAATGTTTGGGCGGGAATCCTCAACGATTGTGTCATGGAGCCATATTTTATTACCCTAAACTGAACTAAGTACGAAGACTTGCTAAGAAATGTACTACCAACTCTACTGCAAGAAATTCCACATCATAAAATAGAAAACTTGTATTTTCAACAAAACGGGGCTCCAGCTCACAGAACTCCGTGAAAAAATAATACAATCTTTCGATGCCGTCAAAGCCAACGAGTTTGTACTCGGTAGACTGAAGTCGAATCTAAGACGACGTGCAGACTTGTGTTGCCGAGAGGGTGGTGATCATGATCACATCGAGCTGATCGAGCACCTGTTTACATACATTTAAGAACTTTACACGATTTTATTATGCAGTTTAAAAATAAATTTAAAAACAACTCAACTTGGCTTATTATTCAAATTAATGCACTATTACAAATTGATGAAAGCGCCTAGTATCGCAATTATTATTACCTGACACTGAGTGCAGAGATAAAATAATTTTACAAGTTCATTTGACAGCTAATTACTTGCTGTAGGGTGTCCATAATTCAAGATTTAAATTATTATTTTTGTTAGAAATTTAACAAAAGTTAAGCAAGGCCAATCTTAATGATTCACTAATTGCATTACATTAGTTTTCAACAACTAAGTCGGATAAGTTTGTTTTGTATTACGTCTTATGTGTCACCCTGTATAGAAATACGTGCTAGTACTCTACAAAATTTAATGGATTCCAAAATCCTTGCAATGAAATGGAAAAATAATTATACAATTAATTCGTGTACCAAGGTGTAAAAAATAAAAAAGGGTACTGGCACATTGATTGTCATTGTTTAACACCATTTCTGAAAAAACCACGACGATATGGTGCACTGATATATTATGTCATGGTGTTGAAACAAGTGACTATCCTCGAACTAACTCCGCAATAATAATCATTTTCCATTTAACATTAAAATTTAAAGTATTTATTTGATCTCATACCTACGACCAAAATGTATGTCCTGTGACAAGGCAATGCTCATCAATGCTCACTATTTAAATATACATTTATTTAATTCCCGAAGCGGGTTGTGTTGAAGTGATATTATGAACTTGACTAAGGAAATACCGATAGAGTTTTATATTAATCGCAAATTAGCTTTGTAGCCTTAACCACTCCAACACACTCATGACAACGGATTTTATACGCAATATACATTTGAATGGCAATACAATTATAATTTGTCTTCGGTTATTATGAATACAGGTTTATTTATCTATCCAACTATCTACACTTCCACGTTTTATGTGTTTTTTATTTTTTTATGTAAAAAAATGAATTGATCCAGTTATTGGTATTCCGAGGCACGATCTAAGTCTACTAGTCCTTTTCTGACGTCTCTAGCTAGAGTTAGTTAGACAGAGATAGGTAGATATCACGGTACTCTTGCCACGGTATACCAACGCGATTTAGATATTTCTTTAGATTGTCATCTCTCATAGACTTGAGCCTCTATCACTTGATGGCAATGCAATTTTAAAGCGCTAGTACTAAATTAATTTCAAAAATACTCCAACGCAGACTTGTGTTAATACATTGAACTCTTCAATGGTTTAAGTGACCCAATATCAAAGCTTGACATTCCCCGTATGCCATACGAAATGCATTTATTTATACTTTGTGTATTTTAATATTGTTACTGTATAAACTGTAACGCGTATATATAGATAAGGAAATATAGGGTACTTTCTATATTAGGGAATTGACGTTTACGATGATTTTCTATTTTGTATTTCTATGGTTACAAAGGTGACGGTCCACTGATGATGCAGGAAAAATCTTACCATTTATTTAAGATACGATGAACATGGTACGATAAGTCAGATGCAGCGTGGATAGAAATTCTTTGTCATCGTTTATGAGATTTATAGTTCTTGAATCCTACGAAGATCTTTAGCTGCTACCAAGCTCCACTAAAAGAATAATGCTCTAATAATTCAATAAATAAATATTTATTATTAACGTAAAACTTCCGTAACGGTACGATTTCTTTCAGATCATCATTGGACGGTACCTATTCATTTATTTAAACAGATATCTATATGTATATTGATTGATAGCTCTCTAGTGTTGCTAGTTGATGCCATACATAACACGTTTTGCTCAAAAAGCCAAAGAGAACTCTCTCGTCAACATAATTTATGTGTATCGTTGATCAATGCAATATGACTCGGTTTCTACACGCTCGTACTTTGATAACTTACCGCAATAACTTGAGATGAAAAGGTGCTTTTATTCAAATTAACAGAAAGAGTTTACTTGAAGCTTGTATAAAGAATCTATGCATTTGTAATTGAGACATAGAACATAAATTTTATTGTACCTATTGTGTTTGATGAATTTAATTATTTTATTTGGCGCACGAAACCAGACCAATGTTTTTTTTTACGTCAACGTAAACATAAAGCCACTTCCAATGGTGAATAGAAACCGAGTAAATGGCAATGTACTATTTCCAATATACACAGGCGGGTTGTATGGATAGAAGCCCTTCGCCTACCGCAGGTAGAAAAAATAGTGAGTTGATCATTTTTAATCTATATTTTATTCGAAGTTTATCCACGACCGTCGTAAAAGGGTCCTGTATTCAAATGAATCTCATGAGATTATTCACTTAGATTTATAAAGGAAATCGTTTGGTTAACGACTATTCTACATTATATAGGTCGTAATGAACTTTTGTAAATTGAATGAAGTCTAAGGACGTATTGTCCTGTCTCCCCTCCCGCTCTAATTGAACGCTTGCAAGCGGGACAGAGACGGGGAGACATACGCTTTCGTATTACTTAAATATGAATAGAGTAGATGTAATTTTATTACTAGTCAAAAAGCTATTCCTTAACGAAGTCTCGATGATTTTTGCGCGTAACCTTATTATTAAATTATGATTAAAGAGTTTTTTTTTAATTAAGTTACTTGCTTTCTTGTCGGTACACTGTGTAACATAGAAAACAACTTATAACAAGTCAGAAAATACTAGACATGGTTTCAAATTGACATCAATTTATACAAAATATTTTACTGTCTTTATATTTATTACAAGTTTTACCTATTCTGTATGTTTCCCTGTACTGTAAATTTGTATACAATGTACCGACAAGAGAGTTGAACGATTGCACATATATCATATCAAGGCTGTAAGCTACTCACCAATATATGTTATTTTCTAAGTGTGCACCTTTGGTAAGCGAGATTACATAGTCAAGTTTCGTATAACTTTTGATATATAATAAAATCTTGTGTTGTTGTAAATTTGACATAAAACCGAAATGAAATTCTTGTTGACATTAAAACTTTGACATTTCTTTCCACTTTAGGATGCATGCAAAAATGTACATTTTATAAAAATAATACATCAAAAGTTATACGAAACTAGCTACATTATGAATTACTCACACATTCGTACGATGCATTTACTTATATTTAATCGCATAAATTAAAATAAATAACCCGACCTTTTTGTAATCTAATATTCCAATCTAAAACTAAGCACGATTATTTTGTAACAGTATTGATATATTACGTATGTATGATATAGACTGTACGAATTAATTTTGCACAAACAAACCGTGGCTCTCTCCGTACCAAAGTTGTGAAATGACAATAATTTATTTCGAAACGATAACCTTCCGAATATTTTAACTTGTTTGCTAAATTCCAAATTGAAATTATTGCACAAACTTAGAAAGTTAGTCCGCGTTAGTTAGACATTCAATGCAACTTGCCGTGCATTATTTAGATTTGGCAAGTCTGAAAAGTTCTTACAGTGTTTCAAATTCATATGTGATAAGTTTCTTTAAGTCACTTTACGTCAAAACTGCGAAATTATAGGATTCAATATCATATATCATTTTATATATCAGTGATCTTTAGATTAAAAGTGCAAAGTAGTAAAATTTAACGCGGACTTTCTTTTAAAATAAAGTAAATGCTAGTCCGATCTAATCGAAGTGTCCAAATCTATGTCTTTTACGAACATTTTGACCACAGAACTGTTCAATAATAATAAAATAAGTGAAATAAAAAGCACGGAGAATTTTGTTTTTAAAATGAACTCTGATAATTCCCGAAGCGAAGTGCGAATAATGAGGTGATAATGTGAGTGAGGGCATAAGCACTCTGGCGGTGAGAGGAGGCCTGTGCCCAGCAGTGGGATTTATGCGGACTCGATGATGATGAGCTATAGTGAAGATGCAAATAAGTTGTAGTTCATTAAAATGGATATCAATTGAGAAACGTTTTCAATAAAATGTTTTGTTAGTTCTGTGGTATTAACTCGAGAAACATCTTGAATGCCTTCGAAATAAAATCTTGCGAGTTCGTTTTTAGAATGTGCTGGAACTTTGTCGATGGGAGCCTAAGACTAACAAAATATAAATGTTTCTAAAAGCTCCTCTCGCTGTGGCAGGGTTATAAGTATCCGCCATTTTGACTCGAAAACGTTCAAGATGTTTACGGTTAACATAAAAGCTCTGTGGTAAAAATGTTTTCATTTCCTAGTTAATAACGCCTGCTGCAATTTTGGGAACCAGTGCCAAGTTTTCTTTGTATTTCTTATATAAATATACCTTCATTGGTTGACTTGTCACTTTATACACATACCTACCAAACGAAAGGAAAGTTGAGATTTTTTCGATGTGAATGAAATGATTGAAGTATGACTTTAACGGTCATATGTTCTCGTTGGTAAGGTAGCGTGCAACGGCCACACCGTGTGTGTGTATTTTTCGTACTTTTGGATGTTTGGATTAAGCCCTACAGATATCCTAGTGTTAAGGCAATATTTGGAGATATTTTTATTATTTTGCATTTTTTTATTAAACTCTTGCTAAATAAAGTGATGCGTTTTATTTATGTTGAATGCGATTTTGGCGAGAGTTGGTAGCGTGGTTTGGTATTATAGACATCATCGGGGATTGTAGAGGCGGAAGGGAGTGACATCGCGTGACGCTATGACGTGCTCTACTCTACCTACCTTACATCACCCCACTCTTCATTCCCAGAAGCGGTCTCACGCAATTGTCATTACTATAAACTTTATAAGTAGTATAAAACCCGTGTACCCTTTTTAGTAGCAACCTGTCACTGCAATATCACGTTTAACCATCTGGTTACCCTGAATTAGCTAAACGTGGCACTGGATTTTTGTATTCATGTATGTGCTCTGCCTACCGCTCATAGGAATACAGGCGTGAGAATATGTACATATGTATGTATATGTCATAAATTAAAAGACAAATTACAAAAAGGATCTCTACAAGGTTTACGCACGATCAGCAACAAAGCAACTAATCAACGTGATTTAATCAGCCTCTACGCAGTTCTATCGAGCCGCCAAGTTCAAGGCTACCCCAGTTAACCAACACCATGAAAATTAATAGGGTCCAACTAAACACGACATTGATATTGCACGCTATCCACTTGCCAGTAATTGGACCCTATCGTAAAGGCCACGGTGACGTTATACGTCGCCGGGAATTTACGGCTGTAGTTGGAAAATGGATAAATTCATAGCTTGTTTATGAGCTGAGTTTATAGTTTAATCCTCTGGACTTCCGGGATATAAATTGTGCGATGAACTATGTGACGCTGAAAACCAGGACATCAAGATATATTATACTTAATATTTTTTTTTGTTATTTTTGTATGGTGATGGTTTGGGGACTTATACTTAATAAACATTTTTCTTTCTTTCTTTCTTGATGTGAAAATTCAGCACGGGCTTTCTTAGAGAGTACCGTTTTAGTGCAGTCATTGAAGCATTACTGCTCCGAATTTTTTTACTGTAAACCGAATTGCATACAATTTTGGAATTAGGTTCATCTTACCCTTAACTTCAAAAGTGAAAATGATTTGAACTCCGCAACCACCCTGGGGGTGGTTGCCACCCCTTCTCGGGGGTGAACTTTTTTTTTTGCAAAATAACCGGTATTTTTTCGATTTCGGAATTTCAAATATCGGTATTCCGGTATTTCGATATTTTTTCGATATTCTTCATGTAAGTGAAATTAATGCTTTGAAAAGCAACGATAGCTACTTATATGTTATATGCGATTTCAAGTTGTAGGAAATGACAATTCAAACTATTTACTTAAAACCTTCAAGTGAGTTCGATCTTGTTGGAAAAACGACCGCAGAAATCAGATGGCGTCTTTGGTGTTGTCTTTAAGAGAAGTAATCTTATTGCATGTGTACGTTGAGGAAGAAATAGTTTTCTCCGATTCTACTCTGGTTGGAGAAATAGTCGATACCTAAATACACACAATCAGTAGTCAATATGCACTTTCCAGATGAATCCCTCGATTCCGACCATTTTCGAATAAGGCCGTCACAAAGTCACAATCTGAATAAGTTTTTTGTTGTCTTCACGACTACTTTCAATATCTTCATCATCACATTTCCTCGACATAAGTTAATCTACTTCTCTTTTAAAGATTTTTCCATTTCTTTCTTTAATTCGGTTGCAAAATCCGGATGTTCTGCATCATCACCGACATTAGTGCTACTGCTATTCATAGTATCATTACCAACAAAATCAGATTGAAATCGTTGGATATTTAGTTTGATTTGAAACAACCTTCAGTGAAATACTTTTCTTGATTTTAGAGATACTGCACTATAATATTAATCATGTGGTGAAAGACCCTAATAGACAGATCTCTCTCCAGGCAGATGTTATATGCCTGGGGACCGAAGTCCAGAGAGAGGAAGTTGGAAGTTGTATTTATGCAACCGTTCGTCGAAACTTCGTTAGCGCGATTTAGGATCGTTTAGTTCGGCTAGTCGACGAATGTGGCGTTGGGGCACTACAACCAAATAAGTTTAGGGGATCTGGCAACAACTTTAAGTTTAATTTTGAATTTAAATATGAAATGTAACGATCAACTTCATTTCACTATTTTCACTTGATAATTTTCATATACCTAAGTCTATTTTCATTAATACTCCTAGCTCCTAGATCACGGCACAGCAGTCTTATAAATGGTAAATTTAAGGTACATTGAGCAGTGTTTTAATGAGATACACCTATTTACGACTTTCGCTAGTGTTTCAAAGCGTTGAGAGTGGTATTGACTGTTTAAAAAGTAAAACTAATACTATCTTAAGGATAATATCGAAAATATCGAAATACCGGTATTACACGATATTAATATCGGTTTTTCCAATATCCGATTTTTAGTCCGATATTCCGGTTTTTCGATAATATCGAATACCGGTATTCATGCTCTAGCCGGTACCTTAATAAACTTTAAGCTTAGTTGCAACGCGATATTGCGAAATTCCCACGGGAACGTGAATTAGCGGGAAAATCCCGTTGTATGAAAAATCAAAAACCGCTTAAGTTAGATGCTTGAAATTTGGTATGCAGGTACCTTAGTAAACTAAAAGATCAGTTGCAACGGGATGTTGCGAAATCCCGTTGTATGAAAAATCAAAAACCGCTTAAGTTAGACAATTTTTTATCAAGGGGTAGTTTTCAAGGGTTGAAAGGGGGTTAAAAATTTGATAATTATTATAGAGAATATAAAATATTACTTACTCTATACTTACATCTTTTTATGTCATACCAAAGTATTTTTTGTGATTTTTTCAATTTAGGGGTTGTTTGCAAGGGTTGTAAGATTTTCAAGGGGTTGAAAATGATTTTAATATGAAGTAATTATGTTAGAAAATACTTTACAATTTCACCACTTACTATTAGACATGTTTTCTAGCGATAAAATGGCTCAATGTCAATTTTTCCATTAAGGGGTTGTTTACACCCCTTAAAAATAATAGGCGGAGTTCAGATCATTTTCACTTTTGAAGTTAAGGGTAAGATGAGCCTAATTCCAAAATTGTATGCAATTCGGTTCACAGTAAAAAAATTCGGAGGTAAGACCATATTTTTCGCTTCAATGACTGCACTATTTGTCCTTCGGAAGGTTACGGGCACAGGATAGGTAATAGTAATACTTAGGCCTTCAGCACTTAGAGCTACTCAAAAAGAACTAAGTGTGCTTGAGGATCACCGCCCATAAACTCACATTGAAATTCGCGCAAAAAGCGACTAGTCACTACCTAGTTACTAAAGTGATCACGAGAGACGCGGCGTGCCGGTCACCATGCTACTGGTAACCCGAGTTTCTGTGTGTCTTGCCAATTTAGCGACTTTTACGTTAGAAGTTTAGTGACGATGACGACTTTTTTGCTCAAGTCTTAGCGACTAGCGATGTATTGATAAGTGATTGGATTACAATTAAAATACGTATCGGCGCTATAACGTACAATACCTACCAAACTCGTAATTTAAATAATTTAAGGGACAATATTTTTTAGGTTTTTAAAGACTTGAGCAAAAGTCGTTGCTTCTAGCAACAGAGTTGCTAAATCGGCAACACTGTGAAACTTAGTTTCGTTTCGTCGCGTTTGAGTTGCGTCGTGAGTGAGGTACAGTTACTAACTTGTTTGTAATTGTAATTCCCTAATTACTAACCAGTTCTGTCACTTTTCGGTAGCTCCATGTGAGAAAGGCCTTACAGAAACTCCACTCCTGAACAAAACTTATGTTTACCGACAATTCAAAATGAATTCGACCAAATGACATACCTCAATGTCTTTAAAAAAGACCTTTTTATGTAGCGTTTGTGCTCTGCCTACTCCATTTTTAGAAGACAGGCGTTTTTTTATGTGTTGGTACAGTCACGGACCGTGATTGTTGAGCCGCTTACCACTGTTCGCAATTTAGACGTGTAATCAATGACCGATGTGACCGACTAGATGTCAGCTATCGGATTAGTATTACACGGCCAAGTTACAAACATAGGTAAGTGGCTCAACAATCCCTGTTCGCGATGGTAGGTACGGTGGGCCAAGAAAGTGGTCTACCACTTTTGACAAAAGTTTCTGTGAGATCAAAATTGTCACAAGGTTGGCATTGTCACTGTCATAATATTATGGCGAGGGGAAATCGACCTTGTTGTTTCATGCGGTTCAAATGAATATCGATCTTGAGGGGGTAGACCAATTTCTTGGTCGACTGTACGTACCTAAGTATCTCTTGTATCGAAGTGCGTTTGACGCGGAAGCGCGCCAATCAGTAAAGGCCGTTGATTGACGGCGGTCCGAATTGGATGTCTTCCGACACGTCCGTTACCGCTCGGACCCGCGTGATTTAGGGATCCGCGCGCGTTAACAAGTTCGTCAGTGGTCCATTTAAGGAACACCCGAATATTCGGTAGTACAGTCACCATTGCTTATATCAGACAAAGATAAATATCTAATACGTATCTATTACCAGGGGCAGAAGGACGTCTCAGTGGGCTTAGCACGCCAACACGCTCTAGTCGCGTCGCGCGCGGGATAGTCTACCTGTCACTTTCTGACGTCTCTAGTAGACAGTGACAGATAGGTATAGTCTATTTCGCGCGTATCTCTACTCGCGCCCTGTCGCGCTAAGGGGACAGATATTTTTGCACGCTTCTACGTGGCAGATATTAATGCTGGTGACTGTACAACTTTGAATGCTAAACCAACCTTTCCTTGTTTTTGCTCAAAACAGACTAAAAAGCGAATACAAAGCAAAAACTGACTAGAAGGAAATAGCGCCTAAAGGGTCGCACTCAGCATGATATTGCGGCAAGCCGCAACGCTGATTTTCAGTGCGACCCTGGAAAATTCACTTTTCAACGCATATGCATACCAACACATAAGGTGTTATTCTATGCCGACACCACACAGGTCCCACAAACGCACAGATTCCACAAGATTAAAAAAAAAACTCTCAAAAATGGTGGCACTTTTACTATACCTTATCGGTTTAGGTACTTAAAATAATGTAAACAATCTTGACGTGTCTTTTTATTTAAACGTACACTTTATAAATCGAAATCTTTAGATTTTACAATTTAGGTATGAAAAAATCATTTACTTTCATAATTGAATTGTATAGTGTAACGATTTTCATTTTTAGACTGCGTATTTCAACAAAAAGACATGTCAAGATTGTTTATATTGTTTTAACTACCTAAACGGATAAGGTATTAAGTTCGTCGTGCTATTTTTTCATAAAAAATCGTACTAAGTATACGTTACCTCCAACGTGTTTATTTACCTCCACGGCTCGTATAAAACCACTTAAACGTGCAAATAGGAGCTGAATAATCCTGCATTACGTTATCCTTGACCTGTTTCGTTCGTAATAAATCCATAACCACGTATCACTACGGGGATTGCTAAATACAAGAAACGTCCTAACTTACCGAGGTGTGGTTGGACTTGGGCTGTTTCGTTACTGGGATGGGTTAGGGATGGTGCAGACGGCCGCAATACATAAAGAACATTCAATTGTAAGACACCAAGACGTCAAAAATATTTTTGGGCTATTTTATAAAAAGTTGTATTTTTTTTCTCAATTTGAATAAAAGTTGGCTTTGCATACACAGATCCATAAGCGCTTTCTATACTTAATTAAAAAAAAAATGTTCCCAATTATTCATAAAGATTTTGTGTTTCAATTCAATTAATACTAAGTAACTGGTGATTTTTTAAACTATTTTTCGAATTAGCAGTATCGATTCTGCTTTTGATTTGATTTTGTTGCTAGAAGTGACCACGAAACGTGAAATAGTTATGTCTTAATCTATGTATCGTTTCTTGTGCTCTGCCTATCCCATTAAGGAATACAAGCGTGATGTATGTATGCAGTATCGATTGTGCTTTTGATTCTGAGTGATTTATTTTTTCGAAATACTGAAAATGGGAAATGTACCTAAATCACACACTATGAACTCTATGTAAAATGGACCGTGTGGTGTCGGGATAGAATAACACCTCTCCATTTCTTTCGTGGATGTCGTAAGAGGCGACTAAGGAAATAGGTTTTGGTATGCTTTAGGCGACAGGCTAGCAACCTGTCACTATTCTACCTCTTGCATCTTCGCAAACTTGAAACATTGCTAGAAGTGACTGTAAAGCATGATATAGTCATAATCATGGTTTTGTCTATGTCACGTTTCGTGTGCTCTGCCTACCCCATTTGGGAACACAGGCGTGATTGTATGTATGTATGTATGTATGTAAAATGGACGTAACTTGAAATACATGGAGCAATCAGGGCTCCTTATATCTCGTATAATGCCCTCACAAATTGCCACCATTCATCAGTAGTTATTTATAGGTCCAATATTTCTCGGCGTTTCACATACACATACTTCTTACAAACAGGCAAGGATAACTTTGTGACGACAGAGACAAAACAAACACGTACCTACCTACTGAAGTCAATTAAGTAAAAAAATATGCTAGAAGTGGCGACGAGACGTTTATATTGTATATGTAGCTTTTCGTGTGCTCTACTTACCCCGTTTCGGAATACAGGCGTGATGTATATTAAGTTAAGAGGTATGTTATGTTCAATAGTGACAGGTTGCTAACCTGTCGCCTGAAATTGCTTCTCTCCATCTCCATTTCTTCTGTGAACGTCGTAAAAGGTGATTATGGAAATAGGTAACTAATTATGTTGCTAACTTAAAACCTTAAAATATGCTAAAAGTTGCTACAACGTATTCCACGAATGTAGTCTTGGAATAAATAACTCTACTCATCATCTTCATCATCATCATCATCATCATCATCCAGCCTATATACGTCCTACTGCAGAGCACGGGCCTCCTCTTACTCTACCCGCGAGTACTTAAATCAATTTTACATGTATAAAAGCCCTAACAGACGACCAAATTTGGTTTGGTCCGAACCACGAACTAGGTTGGCTCCAAACCAAACAACCGAACAAACGTTCGGCCAACCGCTGAACACACGTTCGAATTTGGTTTGGAGCCAACCAAGTTCGTGGTTCGGACCAAACCAAATTTGGTCGTCTGCTAGGGCTTTAAGAAAATACGGCCGAATTGAGAACCTCCTGTTTAGAAGTCGGTTAAAAAGCGGGTGAGAATGACTAATTCTAGGAGAATATTTTATTCTCCTTTGGTTAAATTGATCCCAACGATCTCTTCCTACGACGAGTTAAACTTAAATGGTGCTAAATTTATCCCGGCTTAGACTAGTAAAAAATTCTATCAAAGAATTTATTTTTCTAATTACTCCGGAAACAAAGGTTAAGTTTAATAAAGTAAAGATGTTTTAATTAAACACTTGCCGAAAGGCCGAGAATTACTATTTCAACAGTTTAACTTTTGACCTTTTGTGCGGCAAAATCAATATTGCCTTCATTGATCGGCCTTTTTAAAGTCAAAAGGGACTAACTATTTTATACAGAAAATGTTCTTACATTTCTTTTGTTCTCAATTAAAAGAATGTTTTTTCCTACTCAAAATTCACAATCTAAAACTTTATTTGTGCAAATAGACATTTTCGTGTCTACCAACGCTTCGGAAAGACTGCACCGCAAGAACTTGGCAAAAAAGCATTTTTTCAAAATACAACTTTTTTGTCAAGTTAAATTTGTTACCAAAAAATTAAAATAAATAAAGAAAAACATAGTCGACAAAACGTGGAGACAATATATTCAAGTAAAAGCAGAATCAGCAGCACATTTGACGGCTATACTTAAAAAATTGACCGGTTTTTTTTTCATCGCGTTACTTTTTTTCACCTCTCCAATTTCAGAGTCAGGTTGCCCTGTGCCCAGCCAGTGGGACATATTTACACTGGTGATTTGGGATTTACGGTACACGTGTAAGACGTGTGGTAGCATTTATTCTAGTTACGAGGGCGGGTGAAGAAAGGTAGATATGGAAAAATGTAATTTGACATATCCGGAAACACAAACTGGGTCAAGCTATAAAGTGCAAACAGAAGGGCAGCCATTTACGACCCCATAAAGTACCAACCAGGTTAGAGCGGCACAGACAGGTAATGGGCGCGATACTAGTCATCCGCACCAAAAATATTTTTCATGGTGAAAAAAGGCATAAAAAGTGGGCTAGGGCCAAAATAACAATACAACCGGATGGTTTAACGGAGTGATCCAGAACGAAATGAGAGAGTTTTTAAACTAAGGCATGTTCGTGGTTTTTAGTCTCGAGATCCAAGCTCAAGCAATACTCCACTTCGAGTGCTATGAAAGTTCTTTGCTCCATTGCTTAATTATTGAGGTTTTTATTACATATATTTTGCAAATTAGGTACGTTCGAAGAGGCGGCGGAGGGGCAGAGGAGCGGATCAAAACGTAGAAGCTACGAGCGCCTACAACGCGTCTGTATCGCTGTAGACGCGCGTATAGGTACATCACGATCATCATGTGTTAAGTTAGGGAATGCAATCTCGAGGCGAGATCGCAAATTCGAGATCTCGCGAGATTGGAAATGTCAATCTCGCGAGATC
>BHDV01036175.1:166342-192331 GCA_005406045.1 Adoxophyes honmai
GTCCCGGGACACGAGACAGCTAAAATTACGAAAAGTCCCGGGACTTCGAGACTCGAGACGTCCCGGGACCCAAACCCTAGTGATGAGAGTGATGAATGTTAGTGAAGCGAAAGAAGTATGTCAGAAAAGAAGCGAATGGCGCTCTGTTGTCTCTGCCTACCCACAGGGAATAAGGCGTGACGGGTATGTATGTAAATACATGTAAGCTGCATTTAAACATATATCTACATGGGAATGTCGGTATACTTTTACAACGTTCGTAGCTTTTTAGGGTTCAATAGCCAAATGGGAATAAACGGAACCCTTACGGATTTGTCATAACCTGTCTGTCTATTCACGCCCGTAAGGTCACAGCCACTTTTTTCCGAAATCATTACAACATTTACAACTTATTGTATTGTTGGCATGTGCTTATTAATACAAGGTTGCTTTCGAATCTTGTTTGAAGTGTGCGTGTCACTTGCGAGTTTTTGATTCGCCGTGCGCTAGAGGTCTAAAAGTACGACAATAACTCAAGTCTACATGTTTTGGTCCGTAGCCCGTTATCTAGGAGCCGCGGCGGCTGCTGCCAAACGCGCAGTGCGCACAACAGTGATGAAGGGTGGACTAGTCCGAATGTCGAGCTGAACTTGACTTAAGACGCGAGTTATCTGTAGTTTTCATTATCAAGCAGGAGATATAGTCATTTCATTGGTTTTTTGCCGTGTGGCCTCGTGTTTAGGCTCCATTTCTTTCGTAGAATGTCGGTAAAAGTGATTTCTGAAATTGGTTAGGGAATATTTTAGGCAACAAATTAGCAACCTGTTGGTATTGTGCCTGTCAACTTAAAATCTGAAAATATTCCAGAAATGGTTTTGTATACGTAGAGTTTCGTGTGCTCTGCCTACGCCATTTGAGAGTACGATGTACGTGTATGTATACATATTTTAAAATCTGTTAAATGTGTCAAACTCATATAGTTTTGCCCTTGACCTCCAGTATAGGCCGTCGACATTTTTTACTTTGTAAATAACATTTTCCCATGCTCACTGTTCTCTTTCATCTGAGTTTAAATATAAAATTAAGCTAAAAGTGGTTACAACGTACCTATGCATGTGAAATTATTTTAACGTTTGCAAACTTCTATTGAAAATGCTTTAGTAATTTTGACCACACTACCGCAACTCACTATGGTATCAGCCACTAATTAACCGCTCTACTTGTTCTGTTCCAGTGTGATTTCGAATAAAACTCGTGGACACTTGTCATGCGCGCGCGCACAAAGCCATTGTTCTCCTTTGTGGACTGAATCAGGAAGCTCACGCATGGGAAAATACTATCTGCAAGTAAAAATGTCGACGGCCTAAACTGGAGGTCAAGGGCAAAACTATCAGATTAATCTAAACTACGCTAAAGGATCGCCAGGTGCAGCGTGCAAAAAGTGATTCCGTACTTAAGATATTGGGCGAAAAATGTAGAGGTACAGTCACCTGCATTAATATCTGCTACGGCGGAGCCTGCAAAAATATCTGACACGTTCTACTGCCCCTAGTAATAAAGTCGTGTCAGATATTTTTGCAGCCTTATTGTATCAGATATTAGTGCTGGTGACTGTACTTCTAAGTACCGTAAGGAGGGAAATGGTTAACAGAGTTTTTCTTGAAGAAAATATACATACATACATAGATCGCAACGGGTCTAGAATAACACCTCTCCATTTTTTCTGTGGATGTCGTATGAGGCGACTAAGGAAATAATAGGCTTAGTTATGCTTTAGGCGTCAGGCTAGCAACCTGTCACTATAATACTACCTCTTCCATCTCATCTCATAAAATACGGATAACTCACGGTTTATTTCGAGTTTAACTCGACATGTTTCGCGCTAATTCGTAGCCCTTCATCTAGAAGCCGCGGCGGCTGCTGCTGCCAAACGTGCACTGCGCGCCACCGCTCTCTCGACGCGGCTGTATTTTATCAGATGAGTGAGTCTCACGGTTGTTTAATGTTTAATGTATACCTCTTCCATCTGTTATCAAACCTATTAAGCTAGAAGAGGCTGCGAAGCGTGAAATAGTCATAATCATGTTTTTGTCTACGTCTCATTTCGTCTGCTCTGCCTACCCCTTTTGGGAACATAGGCGTGAGTGTGTGTACATCGTATTCACAAATAGCGTAGGTAGAACACTTGAGACGTTACATGGACAAAACGAAGACTATTTCACGATGCGTAGCAACTAGCTTTTATTTAGGTTAAGAGGTACAATAGTGACAGGTTGCTAGCCTGTGCCGTGTGGTGCCGGGTTAGAATACCACCTCCCCCTTTCTTCCCGTGGGTGTCGTAAGAGTCGAATTTGATATTTATCACGAGCTATTCGGTGAAGGAAAACATCGTGAGGAAACCTACAGACAGCGACGAAGTAATTCAACGCTGTGTGTGAAGTTCCCAATCCGCACTGAGCCCGCATGGGAACTATAGCCCGAGCCCTCTTATACTGAGAGGAGGCCTGTGCCCTGCAGTGGGACGTATATAGGCTGATGGTGATGATGATGATATTCTCGTATAGGTAAAATTGTAGCAGCGTCTGAGAAAAAAACGCACAAATGCGTCTCCACGGAACGCGTTAAAACGTCTCCACAAGTTGGCCATGGTCGTTCGTAGCCCCTCATTACAGTAAGTAGCACCCAGCATGAATGAACGCGCGGAGGCGTCGTCAATTCTTTAATACACATTGCGTATATAATTTCGTTTGATCTATTACACGGCAGCGTGACTTCATCAGGGTATGACGTCTAAAAATAAAGCGGTGGTAGGTACCAAAAGGCTTTGAACTGTTTTAAGTTTTACACTCGGTCAGGGTAGAGCGCGCGGTTCGAACGCTTTACGTAACATTTGTTGGGTTTTCTGTATGGACACGTCATTCCATGGTGTTTTTATTCAAGCACTAATGGGGTAGCGGGCATTTTACCGATCGACGCGTCGGAGTGTAGTCGCTGTTTATTTGGTTCGTTTTCGTTGGACTGTGACAATGAAGGTGCGAGTTATTGGAGCCTTTTATGCAGGTTTGTTGTGTGTTAACACTTACTATATTTATTAGTATTAGTTTGAAAGGACTAGAACTAAAATTAGGTATTCCTCTAGGTGTTTTGACTGCGCCAAACTCGGGAAATTTGATGAGTCATCAATACTTACCCATCCTTTTAAAATTGCGAGACCGTTTTTGTGTTGTAATTTTGCGATAGGTTTTAGATACTGTTTTCGTGTGGTCTCTGGTTTAGAATAACATTTCTCTGATTCTTCCGTGGATGTCGTAAGAGGTGATTCGGGAAATATGTAGAGGTATGCTTTGGGCGACAGGCTAGCAACCTGTCACCGATCTTCGAAACTTCGTTAGCGCGATGTAGAGCACTTTGACAGTTGATGGCGTTTGTGGAAGAGGTTCTACTATTTGACGATAGGTGGTGCTAGGGTTGATGTAAACCCTTTTAGAAAAACTTAGTTGTCCGTTCGTCTGTTAAGACCCTTTTTCTCAGGAATGCATGGAGATATAACTTTTAAAATTGATACCAACGTCCGCTAAAGCTGTACAAAAATCAAACATCTAAGTCTGTGCAATCAACAATTTCACATTTCCATTCCATTTCTCTAAGAGACCCAAAACCTACAAAATAGGAGTCTTTCTACAATTCCACAATGATGAAAAAGGGCACGAAGCACAAAGAAAGGCAACAATCGTGTATTTGCATATCGACTAATGTTGAATAAATAATGATACGGAACCCCTCGCGTGCGAGGCCAACTTGCACTTGGCTAGTTTTTTATTACCTACTGAATGGGCCATTTCACCTTAAGCACTGGAATTGTCTGGAAAATTTTATAGGTACTTAGCTATAGTAACTGACATATCACAGAACTAAGAATCACACACTGTCTTTTTAAATCATTGTCAAGTGTTTAGTAAATCAATTTTTAGATTGATGAGGCTTGTTTTTCAGTAAGTGATTGATTATTGATTAACTCCGTTGTATATAGCCCTATTAGAAGAGATAAAAAAGCGACCGACAGAGAAGAGGAAAATATACCGTCTAAACTAAAGAGATAGATGACCTCCGTGGGGCGTTTGGCTTCCAAACATCTCTCCATTTCTTCAATGGTTAAGGCAAGTTTTAGGCGACATACTACCTAGCAACCTTTCACTATTACACCTCTTCCAACAATTTTTCAACCTAAGCTTTTGTTAAAAGTTGATCAAGATTGAAATGGAGGAACAGAATTGTCAGCTTTTACGTCTACCTCAAACAGACCCGCATGTTGAGGTACCAAAACTGTTAACGATGTGTTATGTGGCCTAATACTCATCGTATGTCTACCGTACCACATGCCGACAATGGGTGGAGGTGTAATGCCTCACCAATTGCTTTAAGTGGGATAATAATGTTAACATTACACCAACTATATTAGATTTCTTTAAAGCTGACCTACAGGGACCCAGAAAACTGTTGGTGGTCAGTTTATTTTAAAAAGTAATGTATCAACTTGATCCGCTTCACAGAAGTGGCAGATTTTTTTATTTTAAAAGTTATGTTTTTAACAATTATGACCGTTGTTTATTTATCTTAAAATATTTGCGACTCACGTTTAAATCGAGTTCAGCTCGACATGTTCCGCTGCCGGTCCTGTTCACACGACTGCTTGTGCTCATGTGCGACTTATTCGCAAATTTATCAAGATGTAGTAGTATATGTAGTTTCATGTTCAATGTTGTTTATTCATATTATAAAAAAGAATGTAATGTAATCCAATAGGATTTCGACAAAATTTGGTATATCTAGTGCCGGTTTGAGTTTCAAGGAATGATATTATTATACATCTAGCCTATTTGTTATCTAAATTTAGATAAAAAAAACACACATTTAATGTTATTTAGAAGGAAATCAGAAGCCAGGCTTGTATCTAGCCGTTCTACACTTAAATATACAATGAATGTCCATTTCAGGGTCATAACACGAAAGTTTGTTCACCTCCTTTCTGTGGACAAACAATCAATTTATTTTACGGCCAGTAATTGAAGTATAAGATTAGATGTATCCAAAAAGACATCCTACATACATACATACATAACCGTCACGCCTTATTCCCTGCGGGGTAGGCAGAGTCAACAGAGCGCCATTCACTTCTATTCTGACATACTTCTTTCGCTTCACTAACATTCATCACTCTCATCAGACACGCTCGCCGGTTTCGGGTACAACTAATTTGGTGCTTACATGTCCTTGCTTCTTCCATTCTCTCCACGTGCCCAAACCAATGCAGCATTACCTTTCTCTACCCTTGTTACAATACTCTCTTTCAGTCCGCACATCCAAAAAGACTTCTGCTAATAGTCGTAAAATTGTGCTGTCTAAGTTTTTAAGCCTTGAATTTTATGTAGGTAATAGTCGAGTCTAGATCTAGATGTTACGTAGTTGCTAGCCGTAGCCATGGTTCGTCGTGCCGCATTGCTTCGCTAAACCTGCAGATATAGTGACTTATATAATGACTGCTGGAACTTTGCGTGTGAGTTTCAGGGACACTGGCAAAGCTACTTGCCTAGCGACATGCTTTTTGTATACCGCCTGTACAAGGCTGTCTAGGTCTTTACCTTGCCTTAGACTGAAATTGTGAGACTTTTGAATAGATTTTTGAAACTATTATCTTTGTAGTATCGTGAGTAGTATCTCTGTTATCTAGCTGTGATAGCCCAGTGGTTCGACATGTGGCCTGTCAAGCAGAGGGTCGTGGGTTCAAACCCCGGGCTCGCACCTCTGAATTTTTCGGAATTCATGTGCGATATCGAATTTGATATTTATCACGAGCTATTCGGTGAAGGAAAACCTCGTGAGGAAACCTACACACAGCGACGAAGTAATTCAACGTTGTGTGTGAAGTTCCCAATCCGCACTGGGCCCGCGTGGGAACTAGGTATAGCCCAAGGCCTCTCATACTGCGAGGAGGCCTGTGCCCTGCAGTGGGACGTATATAGGCTGATGGTGATGATGATGATGATGATGATGATGATGATGATGATGATGATGATGATGATCTCTTTTATCTAAGTTTAAGCAAAACCTATGCTAAAAATGGCTACGAAGCGTAAAGTGGTGGTTCTTCCTGTAAGACGTTTCGTTTGCTCTGCCTACTTAGACTTACAGACGTGATATACCTACCACAAAAGCTATGCTGTGACCGGCATGTCTTAGCTGGTTCGAGTATTATGTCATTTTAATATGTCGCCCGCATTTGTCCTGACGTTTCATTTAATCAAAACATTAACAAAACAAAAAAAAAACAAGAAAACAAAAGTAACTTAATTCCTAATGTCGGATTTAGAATAACACCTCTCCATTTCTTTCGTGGATTTCGTAAGGCGTGACTAAGGCAATAGGTTAATGTACCCATGCTTTAGGCGACAGGTTGGCAACCTGTCACTATTATTACTAATTACTACCGCTTTTTAACCGACTTCAAAAAGGAGGAGGTTCTCAATTCGACCTAATTTTTTTTTCATTTTTTTTTTTTTTATTTTTTTTTTATTTTTTTGTGTGTATGTTACTCGATATCTCGAAAACCCGTGGACCTATTTCAAAATTTTTTTTTTAATCGAAAGGGTATAACTCGAAATTGGTCCCATTGGAACGACACCAGGATCTGATGATGGAATCTTGGAGAAATCGAGGGAACTCTTCAAATTTTATATGGAGATGTACGGCGTTTTCGGTTATTTGTCGATGAAGTCAAGATTTAACATTCAGTAAACAGAATACTTTCAAAATATTGCTAATTTGAAGTCGGTTTTTTTTTGTTTAAAATTATCTCAAACTATTTTCTCTGTTTTCAAACCTGAAATTATGCTAGAAGTAGTCAAAATCATGGCATCAACGTCACGTTTCGTGTGCTCTGCCAATCCCATTTGGGAACATAGGCGTGATAGTATGTATTTGTCCTAATACTGTACTTGCATTGTTTAACATGGAAGGTGAGACAACGGGTAAATTACAGGCTCCAGAAGCAAACTTCATGACTAAAATAATTAATATTCTGCGCATGCCGGCTGAATTAATGGCTAGTTTGCGCATCTTTAATAACCTTAGTGCGACGTTCCAAAAATAACTCGCAGGACTCGTGGTAAAGTTTAGAGAGAAATAAAATTTTAAACTGAGAAAAACTAAGACCCAGATGTCCTAGATGTTAGATTGCCTTTGTTCTGAAATGAGTGGGGACATGTACAGCTCGTTTCGTTCCCACTATGGCGTCACCATTATGCCATTTGACAGTTTGACAGTTCAACGCGGTTTCTATACACCATGGACGGGCCAACATCCGATATTGTGTGAACAGCGCGGCCGACACGATTTTTTTCCGTCCTGTGGGCTGACAAAACTTACGATATTTTTATTTTATGTCGGATCCAAAACAAAATCCTTGTCGTTCCTATGTGAACAGCTTCATCCAAAATTTTCTGCCGCTACGACACCCGATAAAAAATTGGCCCGACATCCGACATAGTGAGAACGAGCTCGTAGGGTGCTACCGTCATTTTGTTTATTTTCCTTACATACATAATACTTAAAATCACGCCTATGTTCCCAAATGGGGTAAGCAGAGCACACGAAACGTTAAATAGACATATATCCATTTCACGCTTCGCAGCCACATCTAGCGCCATTTTGTGTTTGAAAACAGGTGTAAGAGGTAGTATAATAGTGACAGGTTGCTAGCCTGTCGCCTAAAGATTACCTAAACCCATTTCCTTAGTCGCCTCCTACGACATCCACGGAAGAAATGGAAAGGTGCTATTCTAGACCCGACACCATACGGGTTTATTTTCCTTGTGACTTATAAATAGAGTGTGGCTTAGTAGTAATAGAAATTGCGGGTAACTCACGTCTTAAATCGAGTTTACTCCATAGCCCTTCATCTAGAAACCGCGGCGGCTGCTGCCAAACACACACTGCGCGCCACTGCTCTTACACTGGCTTAAGCATGACTAATTCTGGTTTCGTAGCCACTTTTAGGTTTAAAAAGAGATGAAAGAGGTATAACAGTGACAGGTCGCTGAGCCTGTCGCCTACGCATGCAAAAATCTATTTCTTTTCTCGCTTCTTCTAACATCTACGATAAAAATGGAAAGATTTTGAGGAGATTCTAATCCGATAATACACAGAATCTAATAGAAACTGGCAATGTTACCCATAAAAATGCACAATGTATTTAAAATTCGATTAGCGTTCTGCAATATAAAATAAAATCCCTTTCAACGTACTAGTGGCGGTCTACTGAGAAAAAGTCTAGGAATTAACATTATGGACGCCAGCTGCATATTTAGCGATGGACAAAAAGACCAACCGATTTCCAGTAACTTTGTCTGCGATTTCAGTCTGCGGTGTCATTGTTTGAATATGAAACAATTTTACCAAGTTTCGCAAAAAAACCTAATTTCATTGGGGATAGTGGTCGGTTTACCCGAACTCAAAAACTGTTCAATACTCTTAATGCGTTTGTGGTCGGTGTGACCGAGCCTTTAGAGACTGATGTTGTTAGTGATGTGTGCTACCTGACATACATAAAAACATACATACCTACATATTCTCACGCCTGTATTCCCAAGAGAGGTAGGCAGAGCACATGAATAAAAAAAAAACCAGTGCCAAGTATAGCAATTTCAGGGTAACCAGATGGTTAAACGTGACAGTGACAGGTTGCTAGCCTATCGCCCACAAAATACTAACCCTTTCCCAGAGTCGACTCTTACGACACCCACGGGAAGAAACGGGGAGGTGCTATTCTAACCTGGCACCACACGGGGTGCTACCTGACGTTTGACAATAATAGTGATTGTGATGGCAAAATGTGGATAGTTGTGAACGGCTGTCAGTTTTATCTAGCAGTCGCGCTGAAAGAGCCATGGCGTGTTGCTCTAGATCAGTGGTTCCTAACCTTTTCAATGTCACTACCCCTGTGAACAAGTATGGGAATTGCGTTTACCCCTAGCTAATTTCAAATAATTAAAACCACACATATTCAAACGTACTATTATTTTGTTTAGTGCCATCTGTTACCCCCCTAGAATTTCCATTTTACCCCTACGGGGGTAATTTACCCCCAGGTTAGGAACCACTGCTCTAGATTCTAGAATCTAGAATCTCTAGATGATAGGTCATGAATTGACGGGATGTCGAGTTAATACCGATAAAAAAACGTGCGTGTGTCCGTTTTATTTTACTAGTAATTTCGCAATTCCTCGCGATTTTAAAAGTAATTTGTAGACTATTTGCATAGTTCAATGATTATGTTTATAAGTTTGGATTTTTTGGTGATCTATCTGACAGATTAAATAGTTTATTTTGTCATCTACCCAATTCACACGGGTCATTGTCTTGTGTTTAAAAATATAGCTACGGTATCAAAAACTTCGTCATGACAAATACCCATTCACAGTTGAGGGAGGCTCACTAACAAATCGATACGCTTCGTCGCCCGGCTTATGAAAAATTTAAAAAATAGGGTGACGATGGAATCGCATGTTTCTATTAACTATTCCGTAGTACTAGAGATATTAGGAAACTCCGTAACCGTAACCGATATCCGGTATAAAAAAATATCCGTAACTGTAAAAGAATCCGAAATAAAAGTTTTACCTACAATAGTGACAGGTTGCGAGTCTGGGGCCTAAAGCTCTATGCCTAAAGCATACCTACGCCTATTTATCCTTAGGCACCTCTAACAACATCAACGGATAAAATGGAGAGGTGTTATTCTATTCCCGACACCATACGGGTAATCTTATTTAGCTAATTTTTTCTTCCGCCAGGAAAAGATCAACGAAAACAAAAGTTTAACAACTGCAAGATTTAAACACAAATGAAGACAAGGGGCCCATAATTGTAATTTCGACACAAGAAAATATTAAAAACCTTATTTTTATTAGTAAAATCATAATTGAGAGTGGCATGCTTTTAAGCGTCAACAATTTCGTTAAATTAACTGTCATTAAGGCGCGAGTTCTACTTTGTTGTAATTATAATAAAAAAAACCTTTGTGAACCTATCTTATTTTAGGTAGAAAGAGCACACGAAAGGACACATAGACAAGTCCTGTTTAGATTTCGGGCCAATTTTAGCTACTAGACTTTTACGGTATTTTTCTACGCCAAACACGGAAGTTTTAAAATGGTTAATTGATCCGCACTGTGGTTAACTATTCTCAATTGATTAATCGTTCTCCAAGAATAGCGCGAAATCATGTACGTTTAGCGGGGTTCACTGTAAAATATATTGTCTACCTACTTTGCAGTTTCTCCCAAATTATTTTAACTGTTATTTTGATTACAAACATCAGCAGAGCTTTTGTCTATCGCGAATCGAATCACGATAACTTTAAATTTGACAGATTGAAACCAATCTCACTATAAAAACGGTGGACACAGGTTTCCTAGAAAACTCAAATATTTCTGTCGGATTTGTTCATCGTTTAATAATTTCTTATTTTCATTTCCAGGCTTTTCGTTGCTGCTCTTAGTTACCTCTGAGGTAACTAACACAACAGAAACAATCGACGTCGAACCCGACGCAAAAGAGGAACGCTGTTGGACATGCGTCAGGGTCAATACCACTTGCTACAACACGAGTTATCTCTTCGACTTACAAGCGCCTTTCAGGTCGAAAGTGGTCATAAAGAAGATGGATATCTTGAGATCCAGCAACGTCCTGTATTACAGCTTTGAACCTGATATAAGTGACGAGGAATACTACAAAGTTGCGTTCGTGGGTCTAGAAGCTCCGAACAACACTGGGTTGCTGACCGGGCCCCATAAGTTCAACTTCGGTGTTTTCGACATAAACCAGAACGATGGTTCTATATATTTAGGGGGATCTGATGGCATTTACGTTCTCAATACACAGATTAATAAAGTCACATCGTACAGTTCCATTGGAGACACTATATCGAGCGTGGTTTTGAAAGATTATTTGTATTTTTCAAAGGAAGGAGAGAATGGAATTATAAAGAAGAAGGGGGATGAGTTCAATATAATTTTGGAAGATGATTTGATCAAGAATTTTGTCATCGATAAAGAAGTTGAGTATATCGTTGTGTATTTAAAAGCGACTGGATTGTATGCTTATGATAGTAAATCGGGTAAGAAAGTTAGATTGTCTAAGAATGCTTTCTTCAGGGGGTTGACAGTCGATTTGGATGGGGTGGTCTATGCTTGGTGGCTAGATGGACTATATAAAGTGGTCTTAGAAAAAGATATCATACATTCTAAAGTGGTGAAAGTTGCTGATATTCCTTCAATAGGCGCCTTGATGTTTGACAGTGAAAATAATATTCTGTTTACGAACGAGCAGGCGTTGTTTAGGTTGGTGAAAACAAATGCCACCAACTGTTAAGAATTTATCTGTCAGACTCAGAGGTGTCAGTTAATTTGCAAGGCAAGATGCTAATTAATCAAAATTGATCGCTAATTTAATAGGTATAGGAGCAGTTAATATATTAAAAGATTACAAATGTGAATAATGTAGTTTATGTTGATGGTTTTTGAGATTATTTTTGTATGACTATCTTATTTATTGGAAGGTAAAATAGCATACTTACTGAACAAAACTAGTAACCAACCAACGTACAAAGTTGAAACAACCCCGATATTTTAAATACACACTTTTTGAGTCGGGGGTTAAAATGTTGTTTTGTATTATTAATAAGTATTGCTTTAGGATAAAAATATGTTTTTTTTTATATGTATATGTTACGTTTTCATAGTGATTTTATTCTTATTTTTTAAACCATAGTTTAATCTAAGTTAATCCTAAATTAATACTAATTTGGTTATCGTAAGAAGCGTATGAATGAAATGTGACAAGTGTTTGTAAAATTAAAACAAGAACTAATTTATTTTAAGGTCGGTTAACAAAATAAGGATAAATTGCCATCATAGTAAATCCATTGATTTGATCGCATTTCTTTTTTTTTCCCTGTAAAAATCATAATTTGTAGTTATACCGCCCTACTCGCCTTTAAAAATAAGTTGCTGGCATCAACTGCCTCTAAATAGTAGTTCTAAAATTACCACCAAAATTCTGTGATTAATTTTATTTTTAGTTACTCATTATTTCCAAGATTAAATTTGTTCTGGTAAATAAACAAATATTTTTGCTATAATCATTGTTTATTGAATATGAAACTACTAGGAGAACCTCTGATAGTGTAAAATACGAATGATACGACTTAAATCGAGTTTAAACGGACATGTTCTGGACTTGTCCGTAACCCTTATCTAGGAGCCGTGGCAGCTGCTGCCAAACGCGCACTGTGTTCGTGCTCTACGATTATTACTGTCACAAGACTACCCTCGACACTTCTAATAACTCGATTTGAGACGTGAGTTATCCGTATTTTTCATTGTTTAGACTTTAGACTTTTGTTAAAGTCTAAATTAAATAAATAATAAATAAATATCAAATAATTAGACTTTAACAAAAGGTACAAAAGTTATAAGTTGCTAGACTGTCGTTTAAAGGTCACAGCACACATATCAACTCGGAAAGGGATCGCCTCCGTATCGCCTCGAGCCGGTCAGTATTGTTTGTATGAAACTCCCTACTGCAACGCACACTAATCGGAATCGTAACGTAACCGCCTCGCCTCGGAACAGGCTCCGAACCGCGATGCGGTGCGTGGTCAACTTGCAGTAGGTACCCGCGCTTACGGCTCGTCGTCCCCGCGCTTACGTCTCTCCGTACGCGAGCTCACGTCTCTTCGTCCACCCTTGCCCCTGTCCTTGTCAGCCAGCGGTCGGCGAGCCGTAAGCGCGGTGTCGCCTAGCCGTAGCCGAGTTGACGTACAGGAGCTGGTGATACGCTTACGTTACGTGCATACGTTGGGTTGACGCCTGGTTGATGGCGAGGCGAAAGGCGATACGGTGACGAACCTAAACCTATTTCCTTAGTCGCCCCTTGCGACATCCAGAGAAGAAATGTAGGTAGACGTAAGTATTATTCTCAACCTGACACTACCCACACCACAGTTGGGGAGGGGTCTTAGGACAATAGAGAGGCGTAATTTTATTCTAAAATCAAAATAGCTATGTCCACACCAGTTCGCTTTCGCGTTCACCTTGAGTCTTCCTCTGACGCATGCCCATGCAACCACCAACCACAGCGCATGCCGCCAGCGCGTCTTTATTGAGGACAGATCTAGTTTCAGCGCATGCGCTGTGGTTGCACGGGCATGCGTCTGAGGAAGATGCAAGGTGAACGTGAAAACGCACTGGTGTGGACATAGCTAATGAGACGCGTTATTCGAAAATCATAATACCAATTCTTAGTTTCTATCTAAGTTTTATGTTGTATTGCACCTGGGAACATCTTTTTGCAGAACTGCTAAAAGTCAACCAATAAACGTTAACAGCTTCCGGGTTTATTAAAAACCTTAGAGCTTCGAGTTTTCAGCTCAAAGCTGCCACTTACATTAACTATGGCACTAAAGTGCGGAACTTTCAGAGCTTTTTTGTATTTTCCGCTGCAATATCGGAATTAAAGGCGAAATTGTTTATTGGTTATTTGGACGTAATGGCAATTTTTACAGGTGCTGCGCTTTTATTTTATAGTATTAGGGGCAGCGCAGACGGCAGACTTTTTGAGCGACCGAGTCTGTGGCGCACAAAAAGTCTGCGTGGATTGTATGCATTGTGCGCCGGACTTTTTGCGCGTCGTGTGTGTTACTGGATGTAATTCCATACGTTCTATTTTCACAGACTAAGCAGATACGGTAAGATATCTGTTACTGAACAGATATCTGTCAATATCGCTCCCTATACAATTCAATGAGCTAGCACACACAGCGCAGATTTACCGTCAGGTATCTGTTGGCACCGACATAAGGAAAGATGACATTTATACGCAGATAAAATATTATCGTACCTACATGCGTAGTTTGTGACGAGCTTAAAAAGTCCGTCGCGGATAGTCTGTCGTCTGCGGAGGGCCATAAAGTGTTCGTTGTTATAATTTGATCAAAGCGCTGAAAATTCTCGACTAGAGCATTAAAATGACAATATCACTCGCGACTTCGTAGTATTTTGTTGATTTACGGTGTAGTAAAAACCGTAGCGACTCCTAGCGCCACCTATTGTCAAGTAGTAGAACCCCTTATTTTTTTATGGTAGGAAAATGCATTTAAGCAGGCCCCTGCATCGTCCCCACGTCGGGTCCAACAGGAACTGGAATGGGGACGATACACTAAGTTGTCTGAAAACTTTTTTTTTAGCTAGAAGTGGCTGCGAAGCGTAAATAGTCATAATCATGGTTATTTATATGTCACGTTTCGGGTGCTCGGGTGTTTGGGAACATACGCGTGAGTGTATGTACATTGTACATATATTATGTATGTGTGTTTATGTTATTAAGATTTTTTTTATAGATACTTCATGTCAGGCATAACATCTGTCTGGATTGAGATCCCTCGTTCTGAAGTCTGAATTTTGAGTCTTGAGAACAAATCGAACACCTATCCCGATTTTAATAATTATCTTGGAAACATGAATCTTAAAACTCACTTATAATAATTATGGACATGTGTGAAAAGACTCCAATAGAGAGATCTCTCTCCAGGTAGATGTTGTGCCTGGGGACCGAAGTCCACCGAGAGAAAGTTGGAAGTTGTATTTATGCAAGCAATCGTCAAAACTCCGTTACCGGGATGTAGGATACCACTTTGACAGTTGAAGTTCTACTACTCGATAATAGATGGCGCTAGGTCGCTACAAGCAACTCACCCCAGCATGGAAGCGGACGACACAGCCACACATTCTGCTGGAGTGTTCCGGAGTGGCAGACTACAGGACACAGCGTAAGAAAGAAAGAAAATAAAGGGAAACAATTCTTATAAACGAGGATTTCAGTGTAATAAAGGAGTAGTTAAAATGTTTACCATGCTTTCTTCTGTGGATGTCGTAAGAGGCGACTAAGGAGATAGATTTAGGAGGTAGGTATGCTTTAGGCGACAAGCTAGCAACCTGTCACTATTCTACCTCTTCCATCTTTGCAAACCTAAAACTATGCTAGAAGTGGCTGCGAAGCGATATAGTCATGAAGGTTTTGTTTATGTCATGTTTCGTGTGCTCTGCCTACCCCATTTGGGAACACAGGCGTGATTGTATGTATGTATGTATGTTTGTTAAAACGTGTCAGTCCAGTGCATTACTTATTTGCTGAAATGTAGCTTTGTCAACAACGTCTGAATTCGAGTTTAACTCGACACATTTCGGACTGTTCTTAATATTATTCATACTACTCGTAATTGTATGTTAGGTAACATAAAACAATTTGAAGCTGCAACGGCAAAGAGCAAAGTGGCGATAAATTTTAAGTTTCCGCAAACCTTGTAGTGGGCGTTAAGTTATAAATCAGATAAAAGTGCACTCTACTTCGGAATGCATATTTCATAGCACTAGTTGAATTATAACTGGGTAAAGTATCTTTTTGTTTTACAGTTTACAAAATAATTTGCGTGGTCAGACAAGGATCCATCCCACAGACTTATATCGAAATAGATGACTCAAGTGTATGTACTTCGCGTGCTGAAAGCAAGCCAAAAGGAAGAGCAATGCTCTTCCTTTGACGCGGTTTCTTTTAATTTTGTATCACTTAGATTAGGTTTAACTGTCTAGAGACAGGACAAGTTGAATAAGGCGGCGTCACCTTTGCATCGGTTTCACTCGGACTGACAATTCCCATCACTAAAGTGCTCATGTGATATTACAGTAGGTAGAGAAAAAGTGGCACGTTTGGTTTTCATACAAAATGCAGGAATTCGCGGTATCTATTTCGATATATGTCTGTGATCCATCCAGATCATTACCACAATTTTAATGAAGCCAAATGCTTATTCCGTCTCATGTATTGATATACCACAATATTATAATTATCATCCAAACAATCACGTCTATGTCCCCAAATGGGGTAAACAGAGCACACGAAACGTGACATAGACAAGACCAAGATTATGACTTTTTCACGCTTTGCCGCCACTTGTAGCATAATTTTTTATAACAGATGGAAGAGGTACAATAGTGACAGCTTGCTAGCCTGTCGCCTACAGTCTAAACCTTTTTCCTTAGTCCGCTCTTACGACATACTCGGAAGAAATGGAGAAGTGTTATATCCCGACATCACATGGAACGATAGTTACAACAGCAGTTACAATATTACGTCACATTCAGATCAAAATCAATTTGAAAGATTATTCTACCCTACTCTCATTTTAAAACCGTGTAAGCCCAAATTTGTACATAAAAATTGTTTACCGCAGCGGCATAAATTGCCCGCGTCGATGCGCACTTCGCGGCTCCGTAAAAAAAACCCGATTTCGAATTACCGAAGGAAATGAGGGAAAAGGAAAAACAATAAACCGGTTTCGTTCATCGTTTCTTATTATAATAATCATTGTGGCGGGATCGGTTTTTTACGAGGCCGAGGAAAATATTCATGAGTTACGGAGTATGGGTGTAAGAGTTTTTTTACTGGGTAGTATTTTAAGACGAGTATTTTATACTTCTGATTTACTAGTTCAGTGGTTTGTGTTGATTCGTTTGATAGGTAATGTTTCTAGTAGAAAAAAAAATGTATTTGTGAAGTATTTTAACTAAAGTTGTGAATGTTAATTATTCTATTATTCGTATCTATGATCGTGTACTTTAATCCCGGTGGCAACACCAGCTCGGCTGTCACGAGCGAGCTGTCAGTCACGCGCGGGCAGAGAGCCGCGAGAAGGGACGTTAGTTTTTGATGTGCTGATATTATGTCTAATCCTTGTTTTGAAAAATATAAGTATTCAGAAGATCTTGGAAGATTTATTTAATGATCAGTAAAATGAATAAATGGGTCATTTGCGTACCTGTTTGCATTTGTACTTTCGTCTATGTCAATTCAAGATAAAGCCAGAGAAATTGAAATCAATGCTCTTTACAAAAATTGTTATAATTATAAATTTTAAAACAAACAACTCTGCTAAAAGTACGACTATACTAGGTACTACGTAAATGTTTATAAAGTAGAAGTACACACTGAACATTAAATTGTTTTTCCTATATTACCAATCACAGCAGTAGTTTGGACAACGCTTTTATATTAAATTTATTCACTCTCTCAATCCTGACCTGATTATACTTACTAATCTGACATACAATGTAATGTATGTAACATATTTCGGTCATACGACGCTGAAACCCTAATTTATAACCAACTTTCAAAAGTTTTCAGCTGAACCGAATTTACTTTTGTCTTAAATGTACAATATTCTTTGCTCTACATACATCTGCAGAGAACCTAGCGCCACCTAACGTCTAATAGTAGAAGTGATCACAAACGTCGTCAACTGTCAAACTGTTCTACACTGCGCTAACGAAGTTTCAAATATTGCCTAAATACAACTTCCAATTTCTCTCTGTGGACTTCGGTCCCTAGGCTAACTTTTGTTTGGAGACAAATCTCTCTATTGAAGTCTTTCACACACATCCTACTCAAACAAATCAGTACAAGCGGCATAAGTACATTTATATGTATGAACGCGGGACTTAATCACGATTTTTTTTACCTTCTCGACGTTTCGGCCGCGTTACAGCGACCGTGGTCACGAGTAGTATAAGTACATTTACTCTAGTTCTAGTATTTGACGCCTAGTATTTCACACCTAGTATTTTGTACCAAGTATTTCCGCCCCGACCTTTACTCAAAAAGGCGCGGCAAATCAGGGTTGTCACGTGGCTTTCACTTTCACCGCAGATTGGTTCCGACTTATTTTCATATTTTACCTCAACCGCCATCCTTGGTTTAAGCCTATTAGGGACTGTTGCGAATTAAGTCCGTGAAGACTAATGATGCTCTTTGATACGATTTGTGAATGGAACGTATTTTAATGGCGAACAGGAGCAGCGTTCGTTTGAATATGTTAGCTTAATACTTTGTTTATTTTGAAAAGAGAAGTGCTTGGAAAAAGATCTCGAACATTTTTGAATGAGGCCTTAATTTGTGAAGGGACATGTTAATAATAGGTAGTATAAATAGTGTCTGGTTCAGATTGACACTTCTTCATTTCTTACGTGGATATCGTAGGAGACAACTAAGGAAATAGTTTAAGGTATATTTTAGGCGATAGGCTAGGAACCTGTCACTATTATACCTTTCGATTTTAAACCCGAAAATAGTATAAGTGATAATGATAACGAAACGTGAAATAATCATATTAACAGGCCTATCGCCTGAAATATACCTTAACTACTCGTATTTCCTTAGTCGGCTCTTATGACATCCATGGAAAGAATGGAGAGGTGTTTTTCTAAACCCGAAGCGACACGGCACCGGCCATTTAGGCTTCTAAAAATGTTACCGACATGATAGTAAACAAGTCAGGGCCGTCTTTAAACTATTTGAGGCCCTGGGCACATTAGGATCATGGGGCCCCTATGCAGGGGCGTAGCTACCAAGGGGCAAGGTGGGGCAGTGCCCCGGGCCCCCCCCGAACCGTTTCTATCGAATTCTAGGGGGGGGGGTGCCACCCATGCTAGCTACGCCACAATAATCAGTTATAGGTGTGGGGCCCAATTTTTTTATTTGCCCCAGGGCCCTTGGTTACCTAGCTACGCCACTGCCCCTATGGTTATCATTTGGTAATCTGGCAGGAACTAGGGGGCCCCATTCGATCGCGGGGCCCTGGGCACTTGCCCATAGTGCCCAGTGGAGAAGAGGGGCCTGAAACAAGTAGCTAATTTTTCGAGTGACTGATGAGTACATTCCTCAAATAAATAACATCAGAAATACAAAGAGCAACGCTGATCGGCTTTAGATTCCAGCTTCTAAACGGCCATCGTTTAAAACTTTCAATGAATTCAAACTATCCCGCTATACAAAGTTGTGTCGTAAATTAATAGTGTTCGGCAATATTCCGATGCTGCGGCTAACTTGTATTGGGCTCGGAGTATTGTGTTCGGTGAACAAAGAAGTGTTTTAAAGTCATGCAAAAAAGGTGACCTTAGTAAAACAATTCGATCCGGTCTTTCCATCGAGATCAGCATCTTTACGTGCCTGTCGATGGCCTGTCGAGACAGACGTCGTTAGTATTGTGTACCTACTATCCGACGTTCGACAATAATAGTGAATGTGATGGCAAATTTGTGGGTAGTTGTCAGGCGTAGCGGGGAAAGAGTGGTGACCCTCGAGGAAGGACCACCGGCTCGCATTTTCAACGGCCATAATGTCCCTATCTTGTAAGACCATGTCCCTGATTTTATTCGCCGTCCCGCAAACTTGCTTCCTTATACCACAAAGAAACAAATAAACATCGTCCATAAAAAAATCTTAGTTAACACTTTTGTTTTGAATTAATTCGACTACAAAGCAATGCTTACCAGGAACTACACTTCCGTTTCCGCGGAGGTAGCTAAAAGCCACTTTGGCGTTTCGCCAGTGCAATCTCGCCCAACACTCGCCCAATCGCGTTTAAATGGTTTCATTAATTATCAAAATAAAGGGTGTCGTTTTGAGTTCATTTTGAATCATTATCATTTAATAGTAATCCAGTTTAAACATATCCCAGTGCTGGGTACAGGCTTCCTCTCAGAAAGGGATGGACAATAGTTCCACTCAGTATCAGGGTTTAGTTCCCAGGCGAGCCCGATGCCGATCGGGAACTTCAGAACTTCACACAGAACATTGAATTGCTTCGTCACTGTATGCAATTTTTTTTACACCGATTATCGCGTGGTACAGTCGAGTTCATTAATATATGAGCAAAACTGAGCGTTCAAAAATATCTGTACCTACACCCCTATGACATTGACACTAAGGTGCAAAAGTTTACAGATTTGGCATTTGTCTGCTCGTATATTGATGAACTCGACTGTAAGTATCAAATTCAGTTTCCCATATAAATTCCATAAAATTCACAGGTGTGAGCATGGGGTTCCAACCTATGACCATCTGCATGCGAGGCAAGTTGTTTAACTAAACTTAAATAAACCAGCCAAGTGCGAGTCGGACTCGCGCTCTAATGGTTCCGTGCGAGATGCCGTTGAGATACAGACTGGTGACAGACGGATGGATGCACAGCGACATCTCAGTAATAGTGTCTCGTAAAAAAGTTTTAGTACAGAACCAACAAGACGCGTAAAAGAGCCTTTTAAGGCCTAATTCCGCCCCACTTTTTTTAATAAGTACTATGACAATGTAGTGTAGGGTATTCGAAGTATCTGAAGATATAAATTTATAGTATTGGTTTACATGGTCTCCGGGAATTCCGCGACATACCCCAGGTCGAGCCAGTCCGCCGGGACGCCGCAAAACTTAGATGGAACACTCTGAACGATTTCCCATCTGCCGTAGGCTTCAAAATAGAAGCTCTAGTTTCGGATAATGTTTTTGGGTTCTTATTTTTTTAGTAAAAGAAACGTACGAGATACATACATCACGCCTGTATCCCGTAATGGGGTAGGTAGAGCGCACAAAACGCTACACAGACAAATGCATGACTATCTCATGTTTTCTGGTTTTGAGTTGGCAAGTATAACAATAACAGGTTGCTAGCCTAGCCTAAAATATACCTTAACCTAATTCCTTAGTCGACTCTTACGACGGAAGGAATGGTGAGGTTTATTCAAAACGACACCACAAGGAATACTTAGGAATAGTAGTGTAATTCTTTATAGGAAATAACTCGCTATATTTATATTCCCGTCAGCATGTGTCTGAAAATACAAGGGTGCCAACAATGTCTCGTACTGATGTGTGAAATTAATTTAAAAACGTTCCCAAAACATAGTCATATCATGAAATTGTTATTTACACAAAAATTATAACCACTTAAAAATAACTGAAATACAAAGGTGAACATAGAAATTAGTCAAAATGTATCTACTTGGTAAAGTAGTCGTTTTCGTCTTGTCTGACTTGTCGTCTTCAAAAGTTCGATACACCATCGAAAATGGGAGAATACAAGTGTCCCAGAAATTCCACAAGAAAACATTTTTTTCTTGTGTAAGGTACACCACATGTGTATGGATAATGGTACCACAATAGGAAAAAAACTTTGAAACATATGTTTTCTACCTTGGAAATGGAAAGAGCCCGGGGTTCTCAACAGAAATAATAATAAAGTTGCAAAATTGGTACATCACAAAAGACGTTAACTTAGGTAGGTATACTCATGGTCCATTCAGGATTTTAATTATTCTCAGAAATCCAAAGGTAGAACTGATAACAATTATTGCAGTAACACTGTGATTATGATTAAGACTGTTTGTTAAAATGTTCTCAAAACAAACGTTTTCACCATTTGGGGTGACGCCTTGGATTATACTTAAAAATGTGGGAGGATTTGACCGCCTAATATTCTAAATGGACCATAGTGACAGAAAAATTGAGAAATAATACATGTCACTAGAAATCTAGTTAGAAAAATAGGAAAATATTGGTCATAATTTTCTAACAAAGCTTCTAGGAGATAAATGGTTCGCTTCTGGCACAAAGAATCGTTTGACAGATCGAAGTAATCACAAGTCTAGACTAAGACATTATGCTTTGACAAATTGCTGGCTGAGATGAGAAAAAATATAGCCTGTTAATGAATAGTTCAGTGTTTCAGAGTGATTGTTTCTTTTGGTGCCTTATATTAGGTCTAAAAAGAATGGAATGGAAGAATTGTCAGTTAGAATCAGATTGTTATTTGCTAGACACCGATTCATATGTGTTACATTTATGTAGCGTAGAATTGTGTATGTGTGAAGAAAAGGCGATACGAATATTAGAATGTTTATTTACTGCATCCACCTTTTAATTTTGTAGTTTCTTTCTAACGATATGATAATAACAGGGCATTTAACATTTTGTAACACTTTATTGTAAAAATGTTATAATGCAATAAAAATTTGAATACTTGAAAGTTAAAAAGTTTAAAAAGAATGTTGCCACATTACCTTGATAGTGTATAGTCCACGGAACTTAACTTGGCAAGACTTCAAGTACAACAAGCGGGGGCAAATTCACGCCATCGCTTTTTTTATCTTTTTCTTTTTGTACTTTTTGACTAATTTAACACCTTAGCTACCGACATTTACCATTACCGTAAATTGTTGCCTACGCGTAGGGCTAGTCCATTCTAATCGATTCGTAAAAGTAATCGCAATCGAGTTAAGGTGAAATCAGACGGTTCATTTTTCTTTCATTTTCGCCTTTCATTCGGTACTATTCACTCGAAATGACACGTCTGAACACGGAATGAAACAAAACTGTCGAATGAATTCACTAGAAAAATGAAGCAATCACTCGGATGAACGTTAAATCCGAATGAACCGTCTGATTAGGCCTTTAGAGATAAGTAGTTTTGTTTTATTGACATTAGACACACTCCTCGTCTTAAATCCCTCCACCATACTTCCCACCCCCATGTTTGTCGTAAACTATCACAACTATCCGCAAAACTCGACCAACACCAACACCAAACCCCCGCAATTCGTTGGAAACTATATGAAAATGTCTAACTCGTTTCCCACGAAGAATCGGACAACTTTTTCGCGCAAACGAATTCCTTTCTCGCTGGTGCGTGACTAGCATGGCCCGGCGAATACCCTATTGTTGCCGGCAATATGTAGTAGGCCCTTAGTCGTATTGTGTTCGTAAGTGTAGGCAATTTTGAGCCAGGTCTTCGCATAACGCGCGCTGTAAAATTACAGCTATTCAATGGAATCTGAGACCGGATCTAAAGCGCACGCACAGAGTAGCACGTCACAGATGAAAAAACATGATTTACATTAAACAAATACCTATACATTTTTGTTGACCTACGCGGTAAAAAATTATAGTATCAACAAGCTTTCCTTAGGATTGGGCGACAGCGGACACAAAATAATTTCACGTTGAAATTGAAGAGACACCTAGCGCCATTTATCATCGATTAGTAGAACTTCTACTGTCAAAATAGTATTCTACATCGCGCCATCGAAGTTTCTAAGATCGATTACATAAATACAACTCCCAACTTTCTCTCTCTTTACTTCGGTACCCAAACATCTTGGAGAGAGATCTCTCTATTGGAATCTTACCCATAGAATGTTGAACTTGATGGTATTCATTTTTCAAATGCCACAAGTGATCATTTAGATACAGTCCCCTGCATTTAACGGGCATCTTTCACGGCAAGATTTTAAGAAGTGGGGGTATTTAAATCTTGCCAACATAGATGCCGGGGAATGTAGTTTTTTTTCTATATTTATTATTGTTTTCTTACTAACAGTTCTGATAGACGCGTACTTATGACTCGACGACCTTTTTCGATTGTGTAAATCAGAGGTTCCCAAACTTTTTTACTCGTAGACCCCTTCCAAACTTTTATTGGGTTCGGTGGACCCCCTGCTGCTACATTTGTACCAAATTCCTAAGTATGAGAATTTTTCCCAGTACCAGCGTGGACCCCCTTCGAATCTCCCGTGGACCCGTGGGGGTCCACCTGGACCACTTTGGGAATCACTGGTGTAAATAAACCTCAACACAATAAATCTATACTAATATAATAAAGCTGAAGAGTTTGTTTGTTTGTTTGTTTGTTTGTTTGTTTGTTTGTTTGTTTGAACGCGCTAATCTCAGTAACTACTGGTTCGATTTGAAAAAATCTTTTTGTGTTGGATAGACCATTTATCGAGGAAGGCTTTAGGCTATATAACATCACGCTACGACTAATAGGAGTGAAGAAATATGGGAAAATGTGGAAAAAACGGGGGAAATTAGTCACTATTCCACGCGAACGGAGTCGCGCGCACAGCTAGTATATTATATAATACTAAAAATACGCGTATTTACGGTGACACACAATCGAAAAAGGTCGTCGAGCCATAAGTACTTGTACTTGCTCGTACGTCTATCACCCCCTTAAAGCCGCAAAATTAATAGACATTTTAAAAAGTAAACTGAATCTTCTGTCCCGCGTAATCTGTGCCCATCGCTACCTTGGAACTTTATCATCTGCTGTTTAATTGGAACCTGATACCTCTATCTTTGTGAACGGAGAACAATTGCCGGCTATCCGAGATAAGAGCGGCAGATCTATAGCTAGGTGTTAGTTTGGATTCAAACCGAAGTAACCTTTACTCGTATCGTAATTGTAATTTTCAGTAGCTTAGCGTTGACTTACCTTTTGTCGACTTATTTTTTGCCGTGAGGTGTCAGGTTTAATAACACTTCTCCATTTTTTCGTAGGAGGCGACTAAGGATAAAGGTTAAAGGTATATTTTAGGCGACATGCTAGCAACCTGTCTCTATACCTTCCAACTTAAAACCTAAAAACATGCTAGATTTGGCAACGAAGTGTGAAATAGTCTTGGTTTTGTCTACGCAACGTTTCGTGTGCTCTGCCTACCCCATTTGGGAATACAGGCGTGATGTATGTATGTACTGCTTGGCACAGGCCTCCTTTCAGTATATTGCTTCAACGTTGTGTGCAGGTTTCTTCACAATGTTTTCCTTCACCGTTTAGATCGTGGAAGATATCAAATTCAATTCCGCACATAAATTCCAAAAAATAGCTTATAAGTGAATGTCAGGTTATTGTAATTAAAGTATTCATGTAATTAAAAAGTAAAGATATTCATGTAATTTATCAATTTTATTTGAATTAATTCTTAGACGATCTTAAAGCGCGCGCAGAGAGAAGAAACCAAAAGATGGCCGCTGCGCTTTATTAAAATGTAGCTAAAGAGCGCTCTCAATTTATGCGTTTCGTATCAGACTGCTGCAGTGCCGAAGCGGTGCGTTTGTCGTACGGCGTACGGACGGTCGTTTGTTTTCATACAAAGAGCACGGTGCCCCAACGGTGGGGCGTCGGTACCGCAAACGCTCGACAGCAGGACGGCAGCGTCGCCGTGCTCTTTGTATGAGATCAAACGACCGTACGCCATACGACGAACGCACCGCGTTGGCACTACGAAAACGTGTAAATTGAAAACTCCCGTAGAGGTTGCTACAATCACCCCTTATCGGAGTTGAAGTTAAGCGACTCAATTAGTTGCTACCACCCTCCCAATTTGGCATCCTAGTCCAACTAAATCTATAAATAACTCCACCTTTGCCAACCACAACGCTAGATGACGTGGGCGTCACACCAACTAAATATCCCGATATTATTTCCAAAGGGAAAAGTTTTCTCGGTTATTTCCGCGTGCCTTTCCGGCGATAAGGCGATTTGGGACCATAGACTTATATCGAAATAGATACCGCGAGTTCCTGCATTTGTACGAAAACCAAGCGTGCCGCTTTTTTAGCGTTCCATACCCAAAGGGTGAAAACGGAACCCTATTCCTATTACTGAGATTTCGCTGTCTGTTTGTCACCGGGCTGTATCTCAAGAACCTTAAGAGCCGGGCAGTTAAATTTTTCAGAGATGATGTATTTCTATTGCCGCTATAACAACAAACACAAAAATTAAAATAATAATAAATAAGGGGGCTCCCATTTTTGGTGCGGAAACCTTCGTGCGCGAGTTCGACTTGCACTTGGTCGGTTTTTTCTCTACCTACAGTAAAGTCACATGAGCGCTTAATTGATGGGAATTGACAGTCCGAGTGAATCCGATTCAAAGGTGACGCCGCCTTATTCAAGTCCTGTCTAAGATGTTAAACCTTTGTGGATAAGTAGTACAAGACTAAATGAAATCGCGTCAAAGGAGCATTGCTCTCTCTTTTGGCACGAGAAGTACATACACTTGAGTTATCTATTTCGATACAAGTCTGTGTTTCGGACAGAAACTTGTATTGCGACTGGCGAGGTGGAAACGACGTGTTTTGACGGCAGTTTTTGGTTCATATTACTTAGTTTAACTTTTAGGGGATGAGGGTACCTATGCTGACAAACAAAATAACATTTATTGCATTAGTATCGGCAAGTCTTATTGACATTTCGTCCTATCCTACGAAAAGAGCCACAATTGCAAAATGC
>BHDV01036186.1:0-12724 GCA_005406045.1 Adoxophyes honmai
CTTAGTTTTTGATTTTCTAAAAACTTTCAGTGTGGCCCTCGTACAGGAGCTGCTGATACGCTTTGGTTACGTGGATTCGTTAGGTTGACGACTGATTGAGCGCGAGGCGAATACGGTGATGATCCCTTTCCGAGCTGATATATGCTGTGACCTTTGATAGAATGCTGGAAGAGAGCACGAGGTTAGAAGAGACTGTACCTGCTGGCAGCGCGAAGGTACAGAACTCGTTGAGGTAGCGGCAAGGGAAGGCTCCCTTCTTGTAGCGGATGGACGCCGCCACGTGCCGCCGGATCGCCGCCGCTACGTCCGGTGCTGGAACCACGAAACACATCGAAAGCTGAATTTAGGTGCAGCCATTTTGGCTGCCAGTAGTGGCAGTTTCAAGTCCGGTCGGACTATTTCAGCCACTGACCAGAGAAATCAATCACAAGAGAACAAACGCGACTTGTCTGAAGGGAGGTATCGACATAACTAGCTTCATCCGTTTATACTCGCCTCAACAAACCCTCACAAGCTGGGTGTTACAGACAGTGAGACAGTCCCCTGAGTCCTGTATAGAACAGCCACGCAGATTCTACTGGAGTGTTTGGGACACCAGGGTCGCTCCAGGAGGTTGCTGGCAACATAAAAGGTCTGTCGGCGTTCCTCCAGGAGCTGAGCTGGCTCGAATAGTGCGTCGGCTCCTCCACGCCAAATATATGCAAATAAGTCGACGAGTGGCGAAAACCAGCCCGTCCCACAGTTACAATTACTATCTTCATCTTAGCTTGCTACAATTTCTGCTATGAAACGTGACAAAATGTTCAAGACACTTCCAAATACTGACCGATGTAGGAGGGCGACCGCTTAAGCCCCGGCCCACCGCCGGAAATACGCGACAGCAGCGTCGCCAAAATGTCCTCTCGTTGGAACCTGCACAGGAAACACTTTATTAAACACTGTGTAGCGGGAAGACACAAGCCGATGGTGAGTGAGAAGGTACAGTATTCCCAAGAAAATAAGTTACATCGGCTGTTACCGTCTGCGCCAAGAAGCGCAGAACGATATCCGAGAGTAGCCGAACGAGTAATTTATCTATATTGAACTTTATTTACAAACGCTCTGGACACAATTTTGCTTGCTGTGCACACACTTTAGTTCGGCTACTCGACGCATTTGGCGCTGGGATGTTAGACATTTGTCTTGAGTCATCTGTCTGAGACTCCAATCAATAACCAATTACAACGTAAGTGTTCAGCGCGCGAAAAAATCTCTTTTATCATTGGTAGATCGAAGATTCCCGCGCCACAAAACTGGTCCAACGCGCAGGTATATCGTGGAGCATTCTTTGTTTGGTAATGCTGTATGTTGGAATCTCTCGCGCCGTGTGTCGCGCACCTGATGGCGAGGTGCACGAGCGTGTGGCCGGCGTCGAAGGCGGAGGCGCGGTCGAGCAGCGCGGCCTCGTGCGTCGCCAGGGCTCGCGCCGGGTCCCCTCCGGCTGCTAGATATGCGTCCACTCGGGTCCCGTCGCCTTCCACCACACCTGCCAAACGCAGAACCCATTACAACAGGAGTTGCCAACCAGGGAGGGCGCGCCCCCCTTCTGGGACGTAAAGGGGGGCACGAGACGTGTGTTTTCAATAGAAATCAAAAATCTATATACCAACTTACACAAAGAACACAAAATTAAATATTGTTAAAATAATGTTATGTTACTGTAGAAAACATGTCGAACTAATCTCGGTATAAAAAACGTGAGTAGATCTGTTATTTCACTATGAGTGAGACTCACGGTAACATTGTTTACTTTACTATAGAATTTATAATATACACACCGAAAAAAATAATGGGGCAGAGAACATGAAAACATTATTTATAATCCGGAGAGGCTTGACGAAAAAAAGGTTGGGAGCCCCTGCATTACACAAACACTCCGACAATCATTTCGCTACAAGCTGACTTATAATTGTAATAACAACACTGACCTATACAAGCCTGCAGCCACAGCCAGTCGGGGTTGTTGTTGCGACGCTTGGCGTCGTGCGACGACGCGTTCTGGCTGTTGCAGATGTCGTTGATACCTGCGGACGACAACCGGCCACGGTTTTAGTAATGTTAACATAAGCTACGGGAACCAGATACAATTTTTCACAATATTAATTTGGTCGATCATGACAGAGAGCGGGAATTCAACGGTTTTTTCTGTTGTCTCATATTTGGTGCGATTATGATTTTGTTTTGGCGCACTTCAGTCGGTCGATCGGTAAATCGGGCGGTCGTCGATCAGTCGGTCGGTCGATCGATCGTCGGTCGGTCGGTCAGACTATCTTCGGTCGATCGGTCAGTTTTCAGTCGGTCAGTCGGTCAGTCGGTCTTCGGTCGGTCGGTCGGTAAACTTACCTATGGCGGGCCGCGGCGGAGATTTGGCGGCGGCGGGCGCGCCGCACATGGCGCATTTCAGCGACCGCGGCCAGTTCTCGTAGGTGCACGTCTGTAACACACAAACACACTAATTTTAACGAGACGTCATAGGGAAATTATATGTAGATTAAGATTACCTACAGATGAGTAATAAGTCTGGCGGAAGATTAATGTTTTTAAATTGAAATATCTATCACTAGCGGCCGACCGCGAATTCGTCCGCGTGGATTTCAGTTACTTACTTGACATTAATAGTCACATTTTGGAGAATTAACACAATATCTTTATAAATTGTAGCTTATGTGTTATTCTGATGTACATATAAGCTGCATTGTAGTAAAGTTTCATTAAAATCCATTCAGTGTTTTTTTCGTGAAACAGTAACAAACATCCAAACATCCATACTCACAAACTTTCACATTTATAATATTAGTAGGATTCATTCATGGTGGCGTCATTCGTACCCCTGTTCGCGCGGGTTTGTATGTTGATTTGCTCAAGTGGGAGCGTGAGGGAAATATGGCACGCGTGCGACAGAATAACAGCGGATCAACGCTCGAATTTGTCTGTGCTCCGCAACCGCCTTTGCCGCCGACTGTCTCCTAGTAAATACTCACAGGACAGGGCCATTTCCCGGCGCAGGAGGCGGCGGCCTGTCCGCCGGGCGACGCGATGCGCAGCGGCTTCAGGCGCTCCGCCACCGCCTCTGCCTCTGCAAGGGACACAACAAGTGACATTGATTCAGACACCAACGCAACGGTCCATTTTTCATCAGAGTTATTCGGAATGGTGTAATTACAAGCGCGTATTCTATAAGATAAGACAAAAGCCTAAATAGGCTTTTGTACTGGGTTAAAAAAAATTAATCCTAATTAGCTTAGTTAGCTGGTTTGGTCATATAGAGGAAATGAATAAAAGAAGATTTACTGAACAGATTTATACAGGAAGTGTGAATGGGTGTGTCGGGATAGGAAGACCTAGACGGACGCTCCATAACCAAATCGCAGACGTTTTAGAAACAGGTCAGGTCAAGAATACCCGAAATCGAGGAGCATGTATGAAGAAACTAATGAATTTGGATGAAGCAAAACAAGTATGTCAAGATCGTAGCAAGTGGAACAAAGTGGTCTCTGCCTACCCCTGTGGGAAAGAGGCGTGATTGTATGTAGGTATGTATGTTTGTATATAATTCTAATTAGTCCGTTCGTTAGATTATGGAAAAATATGATACACATATTTTTTCTTTCATCAAATGACTAAACATCGACATAGTTATAGATCATCAAACTTCCGGAGTGGGGGCTAGTGACGTCACACCTCGGTTCGATTTTAACCAAAAGCGAAACTTTTAGGCGCTGTTTTATCGTCATTTTTCGTTTGACAAATAAAAGGAAAAATACGTGTACAATATTTTTTGGTAATCTATGTGACAGACTAAACAGTTTTTTTTTGTACTAACCTATTGTACTCGGGAGTTATGAATGGATTTAACATGTAAAACTGACCTGCGTCGTGCGGCAGCGCGCTGGCGCCGTCCTGCAGGCGCAGGATGTCCTCGCCCAGCAGCGGCTTCGGCGTGCGGCACATCGTACACTGCCGAGGGATACAAACATTAACCTTCCACCTTTTCTTTATTTTTATCGCGATGATTCTGGTTAGTGTTACCAGACCAATCGAATGTTCGTCGATGGATGGCATCGGTCAACGTCGATCAAAGTTGATGAGCGATCGAATGGTGCGGTAAGTCGGTAACACCCTTAAAAACACAAATTTGATTACTTATCTTTAAATTCCAAGTAAGATAGCTCAAAAAACCCACTCGTCGTGGCACACCGCTAACCGAGCGCACCTAATGTACCATCGCGAACAGGGATTGTTGAGCCACTCACCTATGTTTGTAACTTGGTCGTGTAATACTAATCCAATAGCTGACATCTAGTCCGTCACATCGGTCATTGATTACACGTGTAAAGTGCGAACAGTGGCAAGTGGCTCAAAAATCCCGGTTCGTGACTGTACGTCTCTGATTCATACCTAGGCCAGTGCCAAGCACAGCGAAATTTGAACGTTGACTCGCTGCTATCTATCTCCGTCGCATGCGTGCAGTGCTATTGCCCTCACGCTCGCACTTAAGCACGTGCGTCGCACTATGCGAGCGTGAGGGCGATATTACTGCACGCGTGCGACAGAAATAGATAGGGTCAACGCTCGAATTTCGCTGTGCTCCGCGACCGGCCTTTAATCTAAGGTCATCGATCGTCGGGTTAGTACTAAGCCATATTGATGCAAGTCAGCCTAAGAGAACTATAAATTACATGACAATGGCATTCCATTAATTTCACATTATATTTTATGACTTCCAATTTCTTTTTAAGCTTTTCCTACTCATTTCAATTGTTCCGTACAAGTCCATAATTTTTTTTTGTTAATGCCATCCGATGTAAAATATGTCAAAGCACTGCACCTTCTTAGACTGCAGGTAGTTCTCGTAGGTGCAGGCCTCGCAGCGCCACTTGCCGGCCGCGCCGCCCGGCCCGCCCGCCGCCAGCTGCAAGACACAGCTTCACTATTACACAGAACTGTGATCGCTATCCTAAGAGTCGACTCTGGGAAAGGGTTAGTGTATTGTGGGCGATGGGCTAGCAACCTGTCACTGCAATATCACGTTTAACTTCTGGATACCCTGATATTGCTAAACGTGGCACTGGATTTTTGAATTCATGTGCTCTGCCTACCCCTCTTGGGAATACAGGCGTGAGAATATGTATGTATGTATGATAGTATGTAATCGCTACAATCTCCCTACATAAGAGAGCAGTGTTTAGTTTGTAATCAACTTGAAAATGCTTCAAATTTTGTATTGAAACTGCAAATCACACAATAAAAAAACCACCTGTTAACCGTTTGTATTAAATGTTAGATTTACCTATGCAATACATATATGATTTCATTTGTACCAATGTGTATCATGACATGACAGACAAAATAAGAAATAGTGTGATAAGGGAATGACCGGAGGTGAAAGTAGATATAGTGACAAAGACAGGAAAAGGTATGCTTATTTGGTTTGGTCACAGAGAGGGTGGATGAAAGAACATTTACTAAACAAATTTATATGGGGATTGTGAATGGGTGCTTTGGGAGAGAAGATTTCCTTTGTTGAGCTATGCAATGTCACTATAACATTCACTCAATGAAATCAAACATTATATTATGATGAGTCAGGAATCAATTGGTTTGAGCGTACAGTGAAGGAAATTGATACCTGTGCCACTTTAAACATCTTCATAATGAGTTTCATATTGCTTTGATTGGTAGATAGTATGGTATGTCAGTGACATTTCTTGTGAAAAGTTACTAAGTGGCACAGATATCAAATTCTTAGACAGTACACTAGAATAACATTGGGCAAAACAGGGTGTTGCAATGTCTCAGTCTATTTCAAACTGGGTAATCCCAAAGACAATATAACTTGACCTTGTGACGTCCATACTGATAGTGTGACTAGCCCACCACTCGATTACATGTATGAATATTGACTGCCACAATGATGCAGCACATTTGAATTGGACTTTGTCATTGTAATAATTATACTAGCTTCTCCCTGCCACTTTGTTTACACAGGATTTGTACCTTGAGTAGCCTAAGGCTTGATTGAACAAAATAAGATTACAATTACGAATTCCAAGAGGAATAAAGCACTACAGTAAAAGCTACCCGTGTGGTGTCGGGTTAGAATAGCACCTCCCCCTTTCTTCCCGTGGGTGTCGTAAGAGTCGACTCAGGGAAAGGGTAAGTGTATTGTGGGCGATGGGCTAGCAACCTGTCACTGCAATGTCACGTTTAACCATCTGGTTACCCAGAATTTGCTAAACGTGGCACTGGATTTTTGAATTCATGTGCTCTGCCTACCCCTCTTGGGAACACAGGCGTGAGGATATGTGTGTGTGTGTGTGTAAAAGCTACTTATTCGCACTTCCTTCATTCGCGTTTTCACTATTCGCGGATTAAAAAATGACGATAAATCAGTGCAATTTCTAACTTTGACTGCATACATGGCTGAAATTGCGAATGGAATAGGACAAGATGGGTTTGAACATGTAAAATAAAGTAACATTTTCAGGAATTGCTTAAATCTTAAAATGAAGATTTGACTGAAACCGACATGGAGGAAATGTTCATTTCACAGGGACTTAACACATTCCCTGTCCTAAGGCCCCCAATGTGGGAACATGAAGCTTTTTTTCACAAGTCCATGCTCCCACTTTGGTGCCACAGTTTCATACACAGATGGACATTTGGACTTGTAACATTGACAGACCGTTTTGTACGGGGACAGGGAATGTGTTAAAGAAGAGACTTCAACAATCAACAAACACTAGAAATGTGACATTTAGTTTGAAAAATCTAAGTGAAAGTTTAACAATTTCAAATGAGCTTTAAGATTTCTTGAACATTGATTGAAGTCTTATTTAAAAAACTAAATTTTTTCTATTAATTTTTATTTTGTCACCCCGGAAGATATCCTCGTAATTGCATACAAATTACTGTTCTGTATTCACGGGAAATGTATTTGGGGCATATTTATGGAATGTATACTCTACTAATAAAAGAGCTTTTACTGTATTTAACCTGAGTTATGTTACTAAGTTGAGTTTTATTCTGGTTATAAGCTTAAAGTCTTGATATACCCAAGCTTTCACTTATAATAAACAGTAGCAAATGTTACACTACAAGTTATAGCTCACAAGAAATAACAGTTAGTTGTTTGGTTCAACATGAAGTACAAAGTGAAGGGTCTTGAGTCTGATACAAGTTAATGCTTGAATGCATCGTTTCTTAACCTCGGGTTGCGACCCAAAGGGTCGCGGGCCATATCGAGATGGGTCGCAAGACCCGCGGGACTTTTTGAAAAACAAACCGCAATCACTGCATTTCATTTGTTTTTAATGTTTGATTGGGTTTGATTGGGCTTCTAATATTTTTGAATTTTGGGTCACCAGGCAAAAAGGTTAAGATCCACTGCTTGAATGTATCAGAGCTTAAAATATGTAGTCAAATTTCATTAATAACCATAAAGTGGTTAGTTCATGAAGGAGTAAAAACATGTTCTTAGGCCCGCTTTACATCTTTAAGTTTTTTACATAAGTAGGGATGCAGCTGTCTGCTAAAAGAGAGATGGGTATTGCTATTTCATTCTAACTTTTAGCTGTGTAAGCAAAACTTATAAATGTGATTACTGTTTTATGACATGCAATTAATTATCAACTATAAAGTAGTGGACAACATATGGCTGATTGTACTACTATCTTACAATGACTAAACAAATGTGACTAGGAATTTAAAATTTATGTGGTGTGACTTTGTTTAAAAATATGCCAAAAGACTGGCAAAATCTGAATTATAATGATCACGGACCACAACCTGCAAGACTAAGTGCTGCTAAGCACTAGAACTAGACTAGGAGCTTGTGCTCGTTTAACAGCTGTGCTAACAATGACCCAGAAAAAAGGTTTTCACCTCTGTTACTGTTTCACAATGAGACTGTAGAGTAAACTTATAACATACGCAGACTAAAAGGATGACTACCCATGATTACTCTTAGTCTGCATACAAAGGTGGTAGTCTAGCACATAGATTTAATGGCTTAAACCAATCTCCCCAGGCACATGGCTGAGTGTATATTAGTACTTAACACCATGAAATTAAAACTTAAACTTTTTGATCAGCTATACATAAGTTCCGATAATCACTCTTCAGCCAAGGTCTTGAATAAAAGAAGTTGTACAAGCGTACCTGTGGGGACAGCGGAGGCGTGTTAGTGGAGGCGTCGAGCGCTCCGCATTGAGCACCCTCAGGTTCGGCGCCGGGGCCGGGGTCGGGGCCGGGGCCGGGCCCGGGCTCGGGCTGCTCGCCCGCCGCGCTCATGACCGCGGGCTCGCGTGTTGCCACTCGCTGCGCCGCTACGAGGCGGCCATCCTCTGCCAACCGAGCTTCAGTATGCGCGCCGTCGAGCGGCAGCTATTCACCATGTACACGACGACAGCCCGGAGACACGCTTCTCCTCTGCAAACGAGTAGTACGACGGAGTATTAAATCACAGCGACCTTACGCCTGCTGCGCTGCCACCATTCCGCGATCAGTTTTCACATCGCCAATTTGTTATTGGGGAATTTTGACAGTTCATGAAATGCTATTTAATATTTATAGAACGCGAAACGCGAGTTGGCATCGCTCGTTTGCGAGTTTTTGGCGTCGTTACACAACTTAACTATAGAAGCATCAGTGGCATAAGGTCAAGAACGAAACATTAAAATAAGAAAAGAGACTCACTCGATTCACAATGCGATGCTGCGATGGTTGGCAGTTGGCAGCTTTCACTGCCTGCTGGGCTCCACAGTATTGCTCTAAGAAATGGATGAAATTAAGCTGAAGGATACGGGAAAAACTAAAAGAAACAGTGGAGCTATTAAACGGAGACAATATTTTTGTACGGTATTTTGACAAATAAATTTATGTCAATCTAGGATACGAGATGGCCCATTGTTAAAAAAATACATAAAGGCGCAGCAATTGGTTTAGTTTATGTATAGTTACCAAACAGATTCATGAGCTTCAATTTGAACCAATCAGAAAACAGTATCGGAAGTGAACATCCAATAGGAAAAAGATAAAGAGACGTCCCCGATTCCGAATTGATCCAAAATGGAAACTGAGAAATTGTCCTTGTCTATGGTTATTTGCCACAGATATCATCTCATTCACATCCATAGACGTAAATAGCCGTTCTTACCGTTCCCGTCATTCTTGTTTATGTTCTTGGCGTATCGTTAAGGGCCGATAGGACCTTCCTACATCAATGGGCGTATCCTTCCTAAGATGTTAAGTCTAATGTCATCCATTTTGAAAAACTTTTGAAAGCTTGAGGCGGCAATACACAATTCAATAAATGACAATGTCAGCCAGACTATGAGCCAAATTTTCGATAGTCAATATATTTTTTAAGATTTTACTAAAGTAGCTTTTCATTGTAAGAATATCGTTATATTTCCAGTGAGATTTTCATAGAATTTAATGACGTGTTGTGTAGATTTTAAGACAGATGAGTTCTGAATGAGTTTTAGACATACATCTAAGAGTTCATCACGATCTTCATCCCCAAGGAAAAGTTCGAGTAATCCCGAGGAATCGTCAAAATTGTGTAGTGAATTGGAATCGCTAAGACACGCAGTTGCGGCTCTTAAAATATCTATCGAAAGCAGGGACGTGGCTATAGGAAAACTTGCTCGAGAAAAAGAAAAATTATATGTAGAGCTGAAAGGAGCGCAGCGGACGAGCCGAAACTTGCGCCAGCAGCTGGTAGACGAACGGTAAGCAACTCTCGCGCGCTTCACACGGTAACTAAGTACATATTTAAGGTTTTGATCAATTCACTCAACTATTTCTTTTTTCCTCTTTGCTGACAAAAAAACTAGGCAATAAGCGAATTGGACTCTGGCATCGAAGGTTTTTAGATCACCATCTGTTTTTCCGTAATATCTCAATAAATACGTGGGAAATATTCCAATACTGTTTTCTCTCTTCAGACAGATGTCATGCCCAGAGACCCTAGAGAGAAAGTTGAAAGTTATGCAACCGATCTCCGAAACATCTTTAGCGCGATGTAGAACACATTAACAATTTATGACGTTTGTAGAAGAAGTTCTACTACTGGACGATAGGTGGCGCTAGGGTCGCTACACATGTAGCAATATAGATTTAATTTTGGTAATTATTTTTGTTTAAATTACCTGTATATTTATTTAAACAAATTATTCTAGAGACATCCATTCAAAGGAAAAACAGTATTTAGTAGAAGAAATCGCAAGACTTTCAAAAAAAGAAGAATTTGATTGTTACTCCGTTCAACATTTCTCAAATGTAAGTATTTCAATTCATCAATTCTAGTTTGTGATCTCAAGATTTTTCTGTGGTAGTTTTTGTGTACATACTTTGAGAAAAGGCCTGCAATCAATAAAATAAAATAAATTCTTAGCTACATTATAGAAAATGACAAACATGTAACAGGAATTCCTACTATTAATATGTTACATGTATATATAGTATAGTGTGCACAAAAGAAAGTATATGTATTTGTTTAATTGTTTAATTTATACTGTGCTCTTCTGTCGGTATGATTTACTACGAACTCCATAGATGGCGATGTGAGTAATGGTGGTTTTTGATTTTACTAGAGTGACCGTATTTTCCGATTTTGATGGGATGCTGTTTATTCAATAGAAATTGTTTTAAACAGGAATTGTTGATTGTAATAAAATAATAGAATTTTGAAATAGTTTCATTCTTTTATAAATACGACGCCATTATTTTCGAGTTTATAAAAAAGTTATGGTCAAAAATATTAGTAGAAGTCGAATCCTGATATAAATAGTACCTATGTGTGGAAAAAAAAACTAAAACATATTATATTAACGTCAACCTCCGTTAGCGCGATTTATAAATAAACTGAGTTGACGACATAGGTGTCGTTTATAAAATAAGTTCTACTACTCGACAACAGGTAGCGCTAGGGGTCGCTACATGTCGTTGCGTGTGGATGTACAATCGAACCAATTGATTTCTGGCCCACCGTAAAGTGCTGTCACTATTAAAAAAGAATTCCTTTGTCGATTTTGTACAATGCAACTGTTATGTTATGTAAAGTTTTCCTACTGAAAGAAGCTCTATACGGGGTTCAGTTTCAACACGTCAAAGGTCAGTAAATTAACGCATTTTTCAGGATGAAGATATAATAGAATCTCTGCAAGGCCAACTTTTAGCTAAAGATGAAATAATTTGCAACATTTGTGCAAAATTTTTGAAATTGAAAACCAGTAAATCCGCTCTTCAGAAAAAAATGCAAAAATTGAAAACAGAAATGCGAGAGGTAATAACAGATTTATTAATTAAACCGATTGTTGACATTAATACTTTTTATCTCAATAACAAACTCGTATCCACTTACTAACTTATTCGCAGACGTACGAGAGCATTATTCTTCTTCTGCAAGACAACAAAGGTATTATGGATAATCTATTCGAAAAAATATTGAAGTTTTCAACGGTTTCTCAAGGTAGCAAGAAATATTTGAAGTTGTTAAGAATGAACATAAAACTTCACTACGAGAACACCCAGCTGAAAATGAGCCTGTCGCAGAGAAGTCATTCCTGCAAGCACGACACCGAAGCGCGCGGAGAGAACGGCCACAAGCGCTTGTTCCATCACGGGTCACGGAACACGGTCGCTGTAACTGAGGGGTCTGAAATCGTCCCCAGGCACAAAATTAAGTGGCGCCCACCAAAATTAAAATACAAATGGCACAGTCCTGCACTCATAAGTGCGTTTTACAATGAAAGAAAACCTCTGTCAGCTCAATTACAAGAAACACTGACGAAATCAACCTCAATGCCCTGTTTACGTGATACATAAGGACTTTACTTGGTTATTTTATTTATTTGAATTAAAGAAATTATAATCTGGATTTTCTACTCATTTTAATGCAGCCAAACTAGTTGGATTAACGAGTGGGCGAGCAACGAGTAGCGAGTATTTTAATAAGAGAACATCGCTTATTCACTGGCGGTGGGACAAGTGGGACCGTTTTTAGGGTTCCGTACCCAAAGGGTAAAAACGGGACCCTATTACTGAGACTTCACTGTCTGTCTGTCTGTCTGTCCGTCTGTCTGTCCGTCTGTCTGTCCGTCTGTCACTAGGTTCTATCTCACGAACCGTGACAGCTAGAGAGTTGAAATTTTCACAGATGATGTATTTATGTTGCCGCTATAACAACAAATACTAAATTCAGAATAATAATACTAACTAAGGGGGCTCCCACAGAAAAAACGTGTTTTTTTTTTTGCTGTTTTTTGTTCGGAACCCTTCGTGCGCGAGTCCAACTCGCACTTGGCCGGTTTTTCATTACACTATGCACTCTGATATTTTTTTCTCCGGCCTCTTCATTGTGAATATGGCGATTGAAGCTCGGTGACGCTATGTGCAGTTGGAGCATCCAGTTTATCTTTCTTGAGTTTCTGCTGTAGCAGCATGGTTCATTTAAGCTAAGGATACATTTGGAGACAAATGTCACGCGACATGTCGAGCGAAGTAGCGCGACGTTGCCGGACTTCGCTCGACATGTCGCGTAACACGTATATGTGACCGTCCATGAGAAAAGGGTCCTTATGGCAGTTTCTAGTTACGGAGATATTAGCTGTTTTGTAAAATCGTTCAATATTATCATTTTTAGGGTTCCGTACCCGAAGGGTAAAAACGGGACCCTATT
>BHDV01036197.1:6042-21656 GCA_005406045.1 Adoxophyes honmai
TCAAATTGACGTTCCAAGATTTTCTTACATAGTTATTTACATATTTAGTTAGTTACAGGTGAAGCTAATAAAAGCGTGTTAATAATAATTTAATGATATGCATGCAATAAAATTTAACAACTTACATTAAAAATTTAAAAATGCATTTTGCAGGCAGTTGTTAAAATCAAATTATACTCGTATGATGCCACAAACGAACGCAAAAAAGGAATAACATTAAACATGGTAAACCTGAAATAGTTAACAACAGAATATACATCATGTACTTAATACAGAAAGAATTATATCAGAACAGTGGGTATTATTATATTACCCTACACATTAACTAACGGATATCTTTAAATTGTTTGTTACAAAACAATAGTGCCGTGTTGGTATTTCATTAATGGATCTAAAGTGATTTGTTTTAGCTTGCTATTAGTTCTCACTAATTGTAAGTACAGAAGTGATTACGGTTTCGACTTAAAATGGACTTTCATGCGGAAAATTTTTGGAGAGATCTTTTTCGTTCCTGATTTTCGCTCATGGCGTCATGAATCTTTTAACTGTTGGAAACTGCCTGCATTGTGCATTTTTAATTTAATTTTTCTTCTAGTTTTAAGTTTCTAGGATCACACTGAAAGTCACTGCAAATCAGCGTTGCGGCGAGCCGCAACAACTCATAAAGCTGAGTGCGGCCCTTTTGTTAACAAATGTTAAACTCGCGTCAATTGTGTGAATTAATTTCTTTCTTCCTCTTTTTCGCTTTTACGCTTCTTCCATATACAATAATATTTTATCCGCGTATAAATGCCATTTTTCCATAATATATGCCGGTGTCAACAGATACTTCACGGTAAATCTGCGTTGTGTGTGTTAGCTCATTGAATTGTATAGGGAGCGATATTGACAGATATCTTTTCAGTAACAGATATCTTACCGTATCTGCTTAGTGTGTGTCACGCTTAATGTGTACGAATAGATATTCTAATTTCAAAACTTGTAATGTATCGTATGGTTCTCAAAGTCATTATTTATCTATCTTTCAAGTTTGATTATTCCTGTCCACTTATGATTGACACATTGAGGATAGAACCTATAGAGTACTAATGTCATCTTGGTTGTTCGGAAATTATTCCGCAAAACAATTGAAGTGATCGCTCTGCTCTTATTGGCCGGTCCAAGATCGCGCGTAACGCTAGTGCCTTTTTCTCTACGGTTATTGGCTCTGTACAGTTTCTGTGACAGTGACGGTGACGTTTAGTATGTTGAAATCATAATCAACAAACTATTTGCGGACCGGGGTTGCGAACATTGTTTCTCTATAGGTTCTATCCTCTATGGATTGACACGACTACATATTCTACCTTTTCCATCTTCGCATACCTAAAACACTGCTAAAAGTGGCCGTGAAGCGTGATTTATAGTCATAATCATGGTTTTGTCTATGTCAAGTTTCGTGTGCTCTGCCTACCCCATTTGGGAACACAGGCGTGATTGTATGTATGTATGTATAAAAAGTGAAAATATTTTTTACTGAGGTTTCAATGTCACTTTTGTACTTATCACCCCATTTTACGGTACATATATTAAAATGACATTGCCAGAGGAATCGAATATTTACCATTCGAATTCCTCTACGATATGGAATAGCAAGATTCATTGAATGAATGAATGAAATTTTATTTTGCAAGAACATTATACAGATGTTACAATATAATAAAGTACAGATGTCAGAGTTTCTCCTGTGTCGTATAATGCTCCGCCACAATTTGGCATGCAAAATCCAAAGTAAAATAATAGTTATAAATATCTAATACTTAATCAAATCAACATAATCAATCTAATAATTAAAAAATAGTCAAATCAAATATAATCACAGTAATAAAATCAAATCAAATAATCAAAATAATAATAAAATAAAATCAAATAATCAAAATAATAATAGAATCAAATCAAATAATAAAATCATCAATAAAATATACCAACTTAACAATAGGGACATGTCAAATTATTAAACAATTATCCATTTATTATCCATATAATTTGTCAAAATATTCATTGAGATTATAAAATGGTCTACTAATTAAATAAGATTTTAATGTCCTGGAAAAGTTATGAATGTCACTGCATTGCCTTATGTCCTCATTTAAATTATTATATATTTTAATACCATTATATTCAATACTGTTTTTGAAATGCATATAATTATTACTTACTGGCAAGATGATGTCAACATTAATTTTACATAGTCTACGCGGCCGGCTATAGCTATTGCTTTTAAAACCTGATCTATTTTTATAAACAAAAATACAAACTAAATATATATACATTGATATTACCGTTAATATCCCGTGTTTCACAAAAAGGGGACGGCAATGCACAGTAGAATTAGTTTTTTCAATATGTCTCAGAGCTTTCTTTTGCATCACGAGCACACCTTGAACATGAGCGCTACCACCCCAGAACTCAAGGCCATACCTTATCAAGCTTTCAAAGTAAGCAAAATAAACCGTTCTAAGAACAGAAGCACCAAGCATTGTGGACAAGTTTTTCAGAGCATAGCATGCGCTGGCCAGTTTTTTCTTTAGCAATTTTATATGGCATGACCAACGCAACTGATTATCTAATTCAACACCCAAAAACCGCACAGTGTCTGCTTTAGCTATAGGAAGAGGCAGGCAGTAGGCTAAACTGTTGGAATGTCTTAGAAAGGGAAAATATAGAGTTTTCTCCTTATTAATTTTGAGGCCATTGCATTCAAACCAGTGCGTTAGTTCCTTCCAAGTCCTGCACATTAGCAGCTCAAACTCTTCATTACTCGGACTATCAACTATAATGCCGGTGTCATCAGCATAAAGGTAAGCCGTTCCATGCGTTATGTTATACTGCAAGTCATTGATAAAGATGATAAACAGCAAAGGACCAAGTACAGACCCTTGTGGGACCCCACAGTCAATTACCTTTTTTCAGAGTTAACAAATTTATTGCACCCTATCTCATCTACATCAGATATCTGAACAAATTGGGTTCTATTTGTTAAGTATGATGTAAGCAGTCTCAGTATAGGTCCTCTGAGCCCGTAATATTCTAATTTATTTAGTAGGAAATTATGATTTATACAGTCAAAGGCCTTACTTAGATCGCAGAAAATACCAGCACACTTACGATTTAGTTTGAGATTAGTCATGACTTGTCGAACCAATGCAATAATAGCGGTTACAGTGTTTCGATTCTTCCTGAACCCAAATTGTTGAGAACAGAAATAATTATTTCTTTCAAAATGTTCAATAATCCTATTTGCTATTTTTCAAAAATCTTTGATAAAACTGTCAACAACGAAATGGGACGATAATTATTGATATCCATTTTTGAATGTTTTTTATGTAAGGGAACCACTTTTGCCGTTTTAAGTTGGTCGGGGAAGATTCCATCGCAAATGCAAGCGTTATATATGTGACAAAGTGGCTTACACAAGACGTCAATGCATTCTTTAATCAAGACCGTGCTTATGTCGTCCGGGCCGCATGCACTCGTATTTTTGAGAGATCTAACAATATTTATTATTTCTCTCTCCTCAATAGGCGACATAAACATAGATTTTGCATTATCAATACGATAATTTTGTAAAAGCGTCAAATGTTGACCATTATGTTGATCATTAGTTTTAGTAACCTTACCCGCTTTAATAAAATAGTCGTTAAAAATATTACTTATTTCTATTGGATCGTCAATTACCTCATTATTATTCTTCAGCTTAATCGTGTCTCGGCCCAATGGTTTATTGTTACTCGTATTGTCTTTTACAATTTTCCATATTGCTTTGCTTTTAGACTTTGCTTTGTGTATAGTATTTTTCACGTGAATATTTTTTGCTGTAAATACAAGTTTTTTAAGTACAGAATTATAGGTTTTATAGTGTTTTTTAAGATTCTTATCATATTTATGTATACGACTTTTTAGTTGCAGGAGCCTTTTTTCCCTACAAGAAATTTTAATTCCACGAGTTATCCATGTCTTATTACTGGATGGTAATGTTATTTTTTTTAAAGGAAAATGCTTGTCTATTATTTTATGTAATATATTATAAAATAGTTGCAATTTTACATCACATACTTTTTCTTCAAAGATGATATTCCAGCAAGTTTTTTTTAAATCCTGTTTAAATTTATTTAATGCAACTCGTGAATATTTTCTTCTGATATATATTTTTCTCTGTTTTACTAGCTCTATCAATTGATTATGAAAATATGCAATTTGAGCATCATGATCCGAGAAACTGCAGGGAATTACCTTTGAACTATAATTTTCGTGATTATTCGCAAATATATTGTCTACTAAGGTTTGTGAGGAATCCGTTACTCGAGTGTAGTCCTTTATTGTGGGTTTCAAGTTATGTTCCTCAAGTATCTGCAAAAAGTCCCTGGTAACAGCCGTGTTGCTCTTTAAGTCTATATTAAAATCCCCACAGAATACGGAGTTATGTTTTTTATTGCTATTTAAAAATAGATCCAATTGATTTATAAAATGTTTGGTGTCACTACTAGGACTTCTGTAAACCGTACTTATGAGGATCTTATTTAAGCCATCCATTTGCAAAGACACAGTACACACTTCAAACAATTTTTCTTTAAAATAATGCTCAACATTTACAACCTGACAGTGCCTAGAAATATCGTCCCTAACAAAAATTATACAACCGCCTCCCCTATTGGCAGTTCTTGAACAACTCGTTATTAGGTGGTAACCTGATAGCGCAATGTTTTCTCCCGTTCGTAACCAAGACTCGGTGATACATATAACAAATGGCGGCACATCGAGTTCTATGTCCAGAAGCGTTTCCAAATGCAAAACCTTATTCCGAATGCGATTAATATTAAGATGCAGCACAGATAAACAGTTTTTATCGTCCCATTTCTCTTTAACACTATGAGAAATAGTTATTCGACAGATCTAAGATGTACAACTTAATTAAAAAACCCCTAAACGGCTTTAAACGTTTTCCAATCATTTATCACCTAAAATGAGTCCCCTGTTTGTTATCTTACGATGATAGACGAATTACATTTGGTTTTGGAATCCCCATGACGGCCAAAAAATTAATGCGTCTGCTTTCAATTAATTCAAAAGTGAACAGTGATTTTATAGTATTTGGTTTTATTAGCACATTTTACAGATTTCTAGCACGAACATTTTTAACTCTATTATTCTAAAAAAGTCATTGATTCCAATTCGCTTTTCTATCGTCATTGTATGACTCTTACGCAATATGTATGGCTCCTGCGCAAGGATGATACGCAAAATCGTGAAGCGTTCCACATCTTTGTTCATTTTATATTTTTAAGTTTTTGTTGTAAGGATATTGCCGTACCCTTGCAGGGCGTCCTAACTATTTATTATGCCATACAATAACCATACACTATATAATGTGATTGATGATGCGATTTGATTTGACTCAAGAGCCAAGTATACAGGTCAGTTTCTTCGAAAATTGTATGTCTCTACTCTGACTCGACCCGATTCCATATATCGTGACCATTTTTTTTTTATATTTGAGCAGTCAAACATCGTAAAAATTAGAAATGAGCGCTGGAGCGTACAGCCTAGACCTAGACAAACGCGTCGTAAACCTAATTGAAACTTGCTGAAACGGTTGGTTGCTTTTGTTGTTCCAAATTTTACCCCAAATTGCTTGAACGTCAAGGTGGACGGACTAATTTACACCTGTATTATATTTCGCAAGCGTCATCTGTTGCAAACCCTGCAGTACGTAGAGCGTAAACGGAGTGTGCAATGCTATTATAATATCTAATATCTTTTGCTTTTCGACCACGTCAATTTTATGGTTGTGGCTCGGATCGAAACTTTTCTATAAATAAATATTTTGTAATTTTCCAATACAGTTGGGCGTGATATCGTTTGGCAGGTATTATGTGTTTACGTTGTTGGTTTAATTAGGGTATTTCTACATTTTATCTCTACATTTAGCACTTTGGTTACCTATGTAAAATTGCTAAACGTAAAAAAAATACATTAAACCTGCGAATAAGTAATCTACTTCAGAATAAATAACATTTCAGAACTAAGTAAACAAAAATTTTGTCTGTTTTAATGACGCAAGCTATAACCTACTGTGCACGTCAAATTGTGAAGTTGAATCGAGGTTGATGATACTGAATAATTAAATTTTAAATCCGGTCGATTGTACTTTTAAATACAGATATTATTTACTTACACTAAAATTATATGTACTTAGATTATAAGTGTTTGAGTTTCTCCTTGCAACTCAAAAACGAACTTTCAGTGGTCGGAATCTGTCGGTCTGACTCGAAATTTGGTAAGCACATGTAAATTGGACGATAAATGCGAGATGACTAATCGAAAAGTATGATAGCAAAAAGGTTATAGGTATTTATTGAAAAATTAAAAAAATCTTCATATCACATTTTGATTAGAAGTTATACGCGATGTCGATAATTATGCGGGACGGTAGATGGACGTAGAACCACAAAAAAACTTGTCCGTCACGTTAAACAGAGCCGTTTGCGTCACTGGCCAAGTGGCCCCTGACCTCTGGTTTGGACCTGGCTAAAATAAAGAAGAAATGTTAATTTATGATAAACCTCTGGCGGTGGCGCACGTGAACACTTAGCATTCCCGGTGAGCCAAGGGTAAAAACAAACGTACTCTCAGTTAATTAGTTGTTATTGTTAGGTACCATCGCACCAATTGATTCCTGACCCACAATAGAACCTATTTACAATGAACGTCATAGTGACATTGCATTGCTTGACAAAGGAAATTCTTATTACGTTTATTGTGACAACGTTCTGCGGTGGGTCAGGAATCAGTTGGTTCGATGGTACATTACTATGTTACGCGCACTATACGTTTATACTTTAGACTATTTTGGACTCTATAAAGCTGTGTATCCCAGCCATAGAAGCTCCTGTCTTTGTTCCGCACAATACGTAGGTACTTACCTCACATGCATCAGTATTTTTCAGTTGTACCAAACAGTAATTTGTACCTATTAGTAAGCAATTATTTCTGCTTCTAAAGACGTATTCCCAAATAGGGTAGGCAGAGAACACGAAACATTACATAGTCAAAAGCATGACTATTCAAGTTCCGTGGCCACTTCTAGCATATATATTTTTAGTTTTTTATATTAGTTATTTGGCAGGTGTAATAATGACAGGTTGCTAGCTTATCGCCTAAAGCTTACCTTAGCCTAATTCCTTGGTCGCCTCTTACGACATCCATAAAAAATGGAGAGGTGCTATTTTGCCCAACACCACACGACGGGTACGGGCTTCAAAAAATAAAATGACGCATAATTATAATAATGCGTGACCGATTTCAATTTAGATTTATCCTACTACTTTGAATATGAAACTACCTCTCTACTCGTAATGTCTTAAATCGAGAGCAAGTCCGTAGCCGCGTCTGGGAGCCGCGGTGGGTGCTACCAGATGCGCACACGCACTGCGCGCTACCGCTCTGTTCGCTCAACAGCTCGTACTCAACGCAAGTAAGATCCAAGATGAAGGGACATGTCGAGCTAAACTGTAATTCGTATATTTCATTATTTATTTGTTTTTTGTAGGATAAGTATAAATCACGTAAGGAACATAATTTAGGTAGGTACGAGTATGTCTAGTATTTTGTTTTGCTAACAAACCCCAAAATTCTTGACAACACTGAATTTTCAAACAAAGGTTAATGTTTATTATGACGTCTTACGTCAAGCGCAGAATGCACAAAAACCTAGTTTTACGTAATCACAGCCTAGCCAGTCTGTATCTAGTAACATTGTCAGCAAAATATGAGTGTGCAATAAAATCATATTTTAATTGCTAATAGTGGGACTGCATTCTGTGGCGATCGTTCACAGCAGGCCAGTAGCTCGGTCCACGTGCCAGCTCATTACACGAACAGGTATGTCACGCCACGAGCTGGCCAACTGTTTGCTTCTACTAGTAATCACAGCTCTCGTTAAGAAGGGTCAGGCGCTTCATTAACATCAGTGCACGAACGTCTCTACAATTGGAAATGAGGCGAAGATTTTGTCACTTTCTGAACTCGGCATACTCGACTTGTTTTGACTATTGGATAATCGGCCGACGGTTGAAGTGTCGAGTAACTTATTTGAAGTGCCGAGATACTTGGTTGAAGTGCCGAGTGTCTTGGTTGAAGTGCCGAGTGACTTAGTTGAAGGGCTGCGATACCTGGTTGAAGTGGCGAGTCACTGTGTTTAGCTTACAATTGATAAAAAATGCATCCGTTAGATATAAAATTTCGTTGCCGTTGACACGGTTGTGACCATTAATTTAATTTATAATTCATAATATTCCTGGTTGGAGCTACTTAATCAACGGAGGTGTGCAGCCCTTGGAAAACTCTGCTTGAACTGAATCGAGCAAACTCGGCAGCCTTAGGTAGGTACTCGGTTTAAAAACTAAAATTTTGGGACTCGGTTATTTGATAAAACTACTTTTCGTCCTATATCCTCACACCACGCTCCCGCAATATAGCACAATGTCATAAAGACTAAATTTGATCCTTAATTATTGAGGGTACAGCTAGCGATACAATACATCCATCTCGTAGCTCCCGTATCGTAGTAGTTACGCCTTGTAGCACCCCGTAGAACCTGCTACGAGTAGGGATTAGGAAAAAGATTACAAACCGGGAAAAAGGGATAAAGGGATATGTAGTATTTTTTGATGTAAGGTTGACAGCTGTATAAATTGTTCACGGTTGGTGGCATGAAAAAAGGGTGTACCAATGTAACGTGATATGCAGCGATCAACACCTTTTTAAATCAAAGGAACTTTTGAACAACATTATTCGATTTGTTTAACCCCGTCATGGGATGAATATCAATAAAATACGCAAAAAGTCTTCCATCGATTTAGTTAGGGATACAATTTCCGAAAATATTTATACTTCGGATGCCTACGTCATACAAAGAACTCAAGTTTCAGTTCTTTACGATCAGTGGTTAAAGCTATGCGTTGGTCCTCCAGTCCGCCAGGACTAAGAATTGTATACGTAAGTAGAGATTTATAATTATTTTGTTGTATCAACTAAAACATAAAGTTTACGTTAGGTAATAAAGAAGAAGAAGTTAAAGCTTCCGTCCTTACAATACTTATGAATATGAAACAGGCAATTATGTACATTAGATTAGACAGTTAACATAAACTTCACTGTCAGTTAAGCAGGTAACAGTACTTATAGTCTGATCCATCTTTAACCTGTAAGCATGCCGTCAAACGCGCAACGCTTAAAGCTTTATTGTTAATTGAAAACCGATTTTCATGCTAAATAATGTTCCAAATCCTGCCAATGGGTAGGATACCCACTAGGTTAGCTAATTCGTCGGGTGAAATATATTATAGCAGGATTAGCAGGAGGCTTGTGTTTATTGCGTATGAGGTCCTCTGCTGAGGTCGCAGCAGTGCCAGCAGTATTCGGAATCCTGTAGGCTTAGCACAGCAACCCGCGTGAGTCGTTTCGTGCGCGGGATAGACTACGTGTCACTTACTGACGTCTCTAGTTAGACAGCGACAGGTATAGTCTATCTCGCGCCCTGTCGTGCTAAGCCGGCTAGAAGACGGATCGGTGCAAGGGGGTCCACTCAAGAGCATACCGCACCTAGGGGCGGCCCACCGTGCCAAAGAAACAATGTCAATCTGTCGGCCCTCTTCCCATTGCCTGTACCCGCCTCTTTTTAGTTTTCGTTCGTATCTTTCGAGATTATTTAAGCGGATATTAGGAAGTAGGTACGGTGGACTGGCAATTGGCTAGATGCTTCGCCAGGGATTACTGGCTGAATACGTGCGGACATTACACCTATATATGAGGAAGATTTTTATTACAGAAGTAAACATTATAATTATATACAATAATACAATTTACATTTAAAATAAAACTACCTAAATTACTACACTAGAAACGACAATTTTTAAAATTAAACTAAAACTAAATAAAAAAATCTAAAATTGGGCCCTTGGGTAGGGTTCCCATCACTCAGGCAGCATTCCCGCGTTGAATGGCTATAGCTAGCCTTTGAGCGAGGAAGCTGCCTGCGCGAGGGTCTCCTGTTGCTTCCCTCAAGCGCTTCCCCAATGCTGTGTGGAACCCACGAGCACTCTTTCCCCACGGTCCGAGCGTCTCGACACCAAATGTTATGTTAGTTAGGTTATTGTATGTTTTAGACGACATGCTGGCATGGTTTTTGTCTTGGTGACATTTTCTGTGCTTTGGGAATAATAAGTAAATAAAGTTGTGGACAATTATACTTACCTACGTACTGAACGAAAAGCATAAATTAGTTTTGGGTTAAGTAAATTGTAATCGTCTGACGTCACATTGATTAAATTAATCGAATAAATGAAGCGTCATTATTGTTTGGTTTTGCAACGTGAGTTCTTTTGCTATTGGTATAAACACGCAACAGGAAAAGTTTAACATTTTGTTTGTTATTCTTTTGTATTCTCCTAACAATGGGCACAAGCGATAGAAGCCGATTTAAATACTTGCTCAATTAACTTAAATATCAACAACTTATTTACTATTTACTTTGTACTGAATAAAAGTTTAAAGTTTAGTTAGGGCACCAGCCGTATACTGGTTAAACGTTGTCTCAATCGACCTAATACAGGATTCCTGTGTCGACCAATGTAATGTCACCATAAAGTTTAGTTACTGTATAAATTATATTTAAGTATGTTGATCAGGATAGGAAGACCAGTCAGGAACCAATAGGTTCAACAGTAGGGGAGAGTGGGGGAAATAGGAACACCTAAAGGAAAACTTAAATAAAACAGTGGAATTTGATCATAGACTTTCTTTACTTTTATAATTATAATGTTTACGTATCTGTTTGACTAATTCACAAATCAACATTTATGAAAAATTGAAACATTTTGAATTATAAACAAAACCCTTAGTGTTCGGCTTTACCCGACATTAGTTGGGCAAATACGAACGCTTGGAGGGGGGGGGGGTCGTAATTACGAACTAACATTACTAACGACAGAAATCACATTTAAAGCCCAACGATGTTGACTGACCATCAGTACAACTCTCGTGAGCCCATTTTTGGCATACTTAGCACATAATCCAGTCTTCAACGGGGGGATCTGAAAAACGGTGTAATGCCGTTCGTGTTTCCTCCACTCTCCCCTAACATATCCACAAAATCCATAAAATATAAATTATAATATTTACACGTTAAGAAGATCTAGGGAATCGCTGCTAAAGTGACATAAGTTGAAATAACTATTATAGAATATAATATACCTATAACATACAATTGTTTAAGTATGTAAGTATTTTTTCTTTGGTAAAGACTACGTAGAAGCGTGACACGGTCAAACGGTCATGGCAGATTGCTGTTACAAGCTAGTTATTATCATACCCATGTTTATTGTAAGCCAAGTCACAATTACTATCGTTTAGTATCTTTGTACCTATATTGGTATTGATTATAAACCTGTTCTGATCGCAATTGTTACTTATTCCTTGAATAAAAACATTATAATAATTTACATTATCATACACAATTAATTAATTAATTATGTATAATAATGCAACAACGCGCAAGCGATTTGCTAGTTGGATTTGTACAAAATCGTGAAACATTAAAGTTCGAAATGAAAATGTAGGGAGTTTTTCAAGTTAAGTTTCTGCCACAAGCGGCTTTGCGCCCACTTTTAGGGTCCGTTCACACCGAGACGCGACGTGACGCGGCGATGCATAAAGAGGCCAGTGATTTCGCGCTGCGCAGCGCGGTGCAGCGCGGCGCCGCGCTACGTCTCGAGGCGCCGCGCTGCGCAGCGCAACGTATTCTGAATACTCACAATGAAATATGAACCTTATCGTCTAACGAATAAAGTATATTTTGAGTTGTTCTATTAAAAAATTTCGTGCAGCGCCGCGTCGCGTCTCCTCTCGGTGTGAACTGACCCTTATTCTTTACTACGAGTATTAACATTTATTATCTACTTACCCCGTTATCAGTGTTGCAGAAACATTCAAACGCTAGGGTTGGCGCTACACAATTTTTTTTAAGACGTGCTAGGCATATTATGTTAAACGCACGTTTTTTAATTTACATATTTTACGTTTTCAATAAATTAAACCGTTTTTTCAGTGTGTAATTATAAGTAAATAAAAGATGAAGTTTGCTTGTCAGTATTGTTAATGTCATATTAATTGCTTGCTTGAACTCTTCAATTTCCTCGACGATCATGTTGATAGTTCCCAGTTTAAAAGAGCGTTGATGACGAAATTAAAAGTAACCCGAATGCGACGCGGCGTATGATAACCACAGTACCTATATGTATAAAATAGTTAGTGGAAAATCATTGCCATACTTAAAAAGGACATACTCGTAGTGGTACGACAAAATTAATTAACACAAAGTAATACATACACAAAAGCAAATTATTTATTCAAACGACTAAATAAAAGTGTACAGATCTGTCATTTTACAAAAACGTTTTGTATAATATTTACTTACTAATATGTACTTACAGATGTAGTGAGAAACTATTTTCCTTCGTAAATGTTCGGAAAAGTTCGTATTTATCGTTTTATTACTTAAAACAATTCCAATTATTATTTAAAACTGGATATTTACCATATATTTTACGGAATGAATTACCTTTAAAATGGGTACCTAAGCCATTTGAGAGAAAACGATAAATACGAAGTTTTCCGAACATTTACGAAGGAAAATAGTTTCTCACTACATTTGTACGTCACAGTCACATTGACAATGAAATAAATGTTGCGAGACAACCCTGTAACTTAGTTTCAATGGATGTGCAACATTACAAAGGCGTAATTATGATCAGATCATCGAACATACTGCATATCATGTCCAGTGATGTTATTTTCTTACCTAAGGTGGCACCAGTTATGGACGGTTTAAGCTGACAAGCACCAGTGATGGACACTTCATTCATAATTTAAAGACCATAGAGTTGTGAATTGATTGTTGTAAAACAAATGACTTTTCCTTAGTGGGTAGTAAATAAGAGTCATTGTCCATTACTGGTTCTTTGTCCATTACCGGTGACTTTACCTTAACTAACTAAACTCGTCAATGAGCATGACGTCGAGCTGTCGTATTTTCCATACAATATGACAGCTAATTTTGACAACTTGACTTCGAGCTCGTGGTACATACATACATAGGAATCACGCCAGTGTTCCGAAACGGGGTAGGCAGAGCACACGACACGTGACATAGACAAAACCATTATTATGACTATATCACGCTTCGCAGCCACTTCTAGAGTTTTAGGTTTGCACAGATGGAAGAGATAGAGGAGATGGTAGAAGTAGGCAGAGGTTAGTGTTTTTTACATTAGAGAATACCTACCACCACTGGTTAAAAAATGACCATCCTATTGCGGTGAAGTAGTTCTGAGTGCTTAGTTTAATGAAAACGATCATGGATTCGAAAACGATTTCGTTTACGAATTAACGCGAAGAATGTATGGAGCCTTGTGAACCGCGGAAGTTGTGCAATCTTTCCGCTTGGAGGCGCTGTCTCGGTTTCCATACAATTTCGCGATAATTCGCAAAAGAAATCGTTATCGAATCCGTGATCGTTTTTCATTACACTAAGCACTCTGTACGTCTAGTGTGTTAATTTCGATGGTGCAGTCGTTAACGAATTCGTTTGCGAGTTATCGCAAAATTGTATGGAAAGCGAGACAGCGCCGCCAGCGGAACGTTTGCACAACTGCCACGGTCGACAAGTCTCCATACATTATGCGACAACTCGCAAACGAATTCGTTAACGACTGCACCATCGAATTGACCACACTAGACGCTCGTACGTCGTAGAGTGTAAACATTGTACCTAGATGGTTTGGTGGAAAGCACCACTAAACAATAAAATGTGGTACGATTACTAGTAAATTTAACCTTTACACTGACAATTTAGTATCTGAGATTTTAGTTTAAAACAGAGCATAAGTACCTAGTTAGTAGGTACTATACTTTGTTGTAAGTAAGTGACGTCATGGAAACATAAACCTGGTCTTCTCTACGGGATCAACGATTTCTAGGGTTTCCGCATTGAGGCCTTGTTACTAAGAAATCATGTCTGTCCTTCTGTCTGTCTGTTTGTTTGTTACAAGGGCCTTGAACCGTCATACCCAGACAGTCAAAGTCAACAGTTTCACACATAGTTGATGTAGGTATTCATGTAGCCGCTAACTACTAAAAATGAAACAAAGCAAAAATTAAAGGGGATCGTCATACTATAAACTTGTTTTATCTGCGTTCAATAAGCTACTACGTATGAAAAATAATGTACTATCGAACCAACTGATTCCTGACCCATCGCAGAACGTTGTCACAATAAACGTCATAAACATTTCCTTTGTCAATCAATGCAATGTCACTATGACGTTCATTGTGAAAAGGTTCTATGGTGGGTCAGTAATTAATTGGTTCGATGGTACCTATGGTGAATTACAAACACGACTTTTTTACATTGGTAGGTACTAGTACCGGGAGATAGTGACACATTTTACTGGGTCATTTGTACCAGTATGGCGGTTCTTCAGGGGTCTAAGTACGTAATGAAGGAAAGAAAAATAATGGTCATAGCGCTGGTACCGGCGCCCCAATCGCCCATCGCGGCGGATGTTGTTGAAACCTGGTTAATTTATATTTTAGGCACATAAAACTTAAAAAAAATATCGGTTGTCTTTAAAATCGGCTTACGGACGATGGTTGAACGTGACACCGTCATAAGAAAATACTGATGGAATAGTTCCATTTTTCTAAAGAAATTTTTTAATTTAATTTTATTTTATTATATAATAAAATTAACATATTTTATAGCATGCATTAAAAAAAAATACAAAAAGAACTCTTTCGAACCGGATTTGAATCGGTGACCTATGATTCTACAGTCCACCGCTCTACCAACTGAGCTATCGAAGGTTGAAAATTGGAGTTGAAATTTTGATAGACTTTCTGCAACGTAATTGGTTTAATGGGACGCCTCAGATCGACGACGTCATCGAGGTAACTCCGCATACGTCATGTTTTTTGTGCGTGCAGCCGGCTCCATCGAATTATAAGACGTCACGTCAAAAATATGCTTAAAATAGTTATGTAAAGTTTGGTGTGCTCTGCCTGCCTCATTTTTGAATAGAGGCGTGATTAGGTATATTGTATGTTTTTTTTTTTGCCTTTTATTGTTCTGCAATTGAAAGGAATATATTTGTGTCAAATCACCCACACACCATTGAATGACCTTCCGTGGTCGTAATCAAAATAAATAAATAAGTAATAAAAAAGTAAAGGTAGCTAAAAATACCTAATTGTCCTTTTACTGGTAGGAAATTTACTCGCCACACGACTTAAATGTTTCCAACCGCAACATTAATGACCATAACATATTATTCATTCGTTATCGAAACGTGGTTTCGGGGCAATACCTATACTTTAGACCTTTAGGTACTTAAAAGATGGTAAACAATCTTGACATGTCTTTTTATTGAAATACGCACTCTAAAAATGAAAATCGTTACACTATACAATTCAATTATGAAAGTAAATGATTTTTTCATACCTAAATTGTAAAATGTAAA
>BHDV01036197.1:45252-60338 GCA_005406045.1 Adoxophyes honmai
AGAATTGGCCAAATCGGTTCGTGCGTTCTGGAGGTATTTCGTCAGGAAGGAAAACACGACTTATTTTTATATAGTAGATTACTTATAGCATTTCAAACATGTTTAAGCCTGGTTGAAGTTGTAGTCCAATAGATTAATTTAAATAAGCTTTGACGTCAATTTTTTGGTGATGTTTGATTAGGTACAGCATCCAACTAAAAGTGGTTTTTATAGCTGAGTACATACTTGAAGTTTATAACTAGTATTGGCCCGCGGCGTCACTCGTGTGGAATAAATTACTTTTTAAGATTTAATTGAACTACCTACTTGCCCAGCAGGCTTATTTAGCTCATTCATGATACAAGCTCGTGAAGTGCTTAGGCTATGTGATAATTCACAAATATCAGGTCTGCATTCTCAAATGGGGTAGGCAGAGCACACAAAACGCTACATCATACGTGCCAAAGTATTCCCTTACGAACTGCAGCATAAACATACCTAAGTCTATGTCCATACTTAGTCGCCTTTTGCGCCATTCACGGAAGAAATGGAAAGGATACTTAGTGAGACTTAGGTACTAAGGGCATCTGCGTCTATCTACCAAAGATATCATGTGAATCATTTAAATTTTAAGAAGATATTAAAATATGGGTGTTATTTAACAGGTCAGCATAGTAAGTATTAGCATTTTTGAAAGCAGAAAAATATTATCTGTCAGCAGAAATAGCTAATTGGTCAGCAACTGATGGCCAGCAAACATTTCAAAATCAATCAGCAACTTATGTCATTCAGGATGGCTGTAATTATTTTTGTACTGCATTTAATTATACAAGCAGCAATAAGCTGTTCCTGTTTTATAAAAATTGGGTAAGCACTCAGAGAGTAAGCAAAATATATAATAATTATTTGCTAAAACACGATTCTGGCGCTTCACCGGCCGCTGCCGCGGCACGCTCGCTTCGCTCGCTCGGCTCGCGCGCTGCAAGGTCACGGTTCTACCTAACACTCCTCCTCGCTGCGCTCGTCGTCGTACCTAAATGTAACCTTCCCAGAGGGGTCCCTTAATTTCCCATAAATTTATTTGTCCCCTACATTAAACAGACTGCACACTGAAACAGTCTGGATCTAAATAATCACTGAAATAATCAAGAGGATATCTAAGTACTTAAGCTATTAGTTATTTTGCTTACCATATTTAAAATATGCATACCAATCAAATATAATGCATATAGACATGTTTTCTCTGCTGATCAATCATAAAATCTTGCTGACCAAGTAATTATTTTGCGGACCGAATGTTTATTATGCAAACTCATGGTATTGGTATGCTGCCTATTAATGATTTAATTTTTGACCATTATCAAAATTATTTGCGGAACAAAGATTGCTGCCTAATTTTTATTACATACATACATACATACATCACGCCTGTATTCCCAAAAGGGGTAGGCAGAGCACATGAATTCAAGAATTCAGTGCCACATCTAGCAATTTCAGGGTATCCAGATGGTTAAACGTGATATTGCAGTAACAGGTTGCTAGCCCATCGCCCACAATACACTAACCCTTTCCCAGAGTCGACTCTTACGACACCCACGGGAAGAAAGGGGGAGGTGCCATTCTAACCCGGCACCACACGGGGCAATTTTTATTATGGCTGACAAAATCTTTGTGTGCTGACTGCTGACTAAATTATTTAAATGCTGTTTGGGTTTGCTCACCAAATTTTATTATTGCGTATCATTTAATTACTTCTCTAAAAATATAGTCATTGCCTAGGTACGATTATTGTCCACAATCAACCTGTCAATCACAGCCCAGCCTGAAATTCGGTAACGATTATTACTTAGTTTAAAAAATACTCAGATATGTACCGACCTCGTGCGGTATTTTCGTGCTCTTGACTTTGTAGAAACGTTTGTACAGTCGAGTTTATAAATAGGTATATGAGCAGACAAATGCCAAAAATGTAAACTTTTGCACCTTATTGTCAATGTCATAAGGGTGTACAGATATTTTTGAACCCTCAGTTTTGCTCATATATTAATGAACTCTACTGTACATAGGTAGGTACTTTGTTGATAAATATGAACTCCTGTATCAAAAAAATAGCAATACATTTTTCAGTCATCCGTAATCTTAAGTATCATTGGAACCATACAACTTTACGTAAGAATTTATAGAACGGAAGTTTGGTTTAAGACTCAAACATGTTGTCGTTGATTGGGCTGTCAGAAAAGTAATTAAAAGCAAACGAGTGTTGCAGGGGTTTTCCATAAGGACGCTCTTCTTGAAATCTATAAAGTTTAACCCTTTTAAAGTACGTAAGTACCTAGTTCCAAGAAAATGCCCACGTCAATAGTAATTGGTTTGTTTTTCTATAATTCGATTCAGCTGTCGTTTTCCTAAAGTTACAACAGTCATCACATCAAACATAATTAATTGTGTTGCCGTGATTGCGTTAAACACGTGATAAATAGTACAACGCGCTATTCAAGACTAGATAGACATTTATTCAAGATCTGTTATTGAATGAAAAGTCATCACGGAATTGTATGGAGACAGTTGTTTCAGTCTCAGTTCCCACACAATTTTGCGATAAGTCGCAAACGAATTCGTTTACGACTGCATGATTGTTTTGAACACATAAGACGTACCGAAACCTAGTGATGGATTCAGGATGGATTCGACAACGGGAAAAGGAGCTTTCAATGATGTTAGACAAGGACGCCATTGGTGGTGTGGGAAAGACTTCAATATAGAGATTTCTCTCCAGGCAGATGTTATGCGCGGGGACCGAAGTCCTAAGAGAGAAAGTTGGAAATTGTATTTATGCAACCGATCATCGAAACTTCGTTAGCGCGAAGTAAAACAGTTTGATAGTTGATGACGTTTGTGGATGAAGTTCTACTACTGGACGATAGGTGGCGCTAGGGTCGCTACAGTGGTCAAACCGTCCTGAACGAATTTCAAGAAATCTGACGCTATGCCACAGAAAAAGTAAGCCATACCTATTAGAACTAGAAGCATTGGTGCAATATATCCATCAAATCTGTCTGTTCCCACTAAGTAAGTATAGGTAAGTATGTACATTATCTACAAGGCTTTTCTCATAATATGTTAGTTCGCTTCGATCTCATAAATTGCACTTCAATAACAGTGAACCTTCTTGGTGCGTAAGTGGAAATTTAGAAAAAGAACTAGGTAGGTAAGTAAATTCTAAATTCACGATTGCCGACCGGCTTTTGTTTCTTCTGTCATTCAAATATTCTTTGACGAAGTGAAAGCCCTTTTCGGAATTTATTTTTAAAATAGTGTTATAAAATGCACCTTCTGTTATAATCGTGTTGAAAATGCGCTGCCACTTATGCAGGTACTGTTATGTCTTTGTAAATAATCTTAGATCTTTTTACAAGCTTTTAATCTTACTCATGATCAAACCTAGCAAGTTCAATTTAATCCACTTCCCGGTTTCCAATGGAGCTAAAATTTTTGTACACTTGTTTGACATCGAATGACAATCATCTGGTAGTAGACCTATGGTGGCCTAGCTGGGACAGTCTCCGATAGAGAGAACTCTACAACGGGTGGCTTGTTTCTCTCGAAATTTGGTGCACATCATTTACTTATGGTTAATGACAATGACAAAGTTGGCAAAAGCGCAGTCGGCGAAAAAGCTTCTATAGAAAACGTCATTTTTCTTGGTTAGGTTAGGTATCCGTACCAATATATAAATGTGAAAGTGTGTTTGTTTGTCCGTCTTTCACGGCTAAACGGAGCGATGGATAGACGTGATTTTTTAGGTAGAGATAGTTTAGGACATGGAGAGTGACTTCTTTTTATCTCTTCAAAACCCCCCATTTCCCTAAAGTGAGGGGTGGAAGTTTTCAATGTACAAAGCTATAAATTGGTATGTGTCTTCCGTGATACCCCGAATTTAGCGCGAGCGGAGCCGCGGGCAAAAGCTAGTTCTCTATAAATACGTTGTAAAACTTACTCCAAGATTCGTTTAGTTTCTCCTTTTGCTGGCTAAGGCTATGAAATGAGGCTTGGATGAGTGTTACGAGCAGACCTAAATCAGAACATTCTATTCCAGCTCCGCTTCCCCTTTGTGTCAGCTATCAAATTCTCGTCTCCTGCCTCGAAACAGACTGGCGGCGCTGAGCACTGAAGCCTGGGGGAGTACTGAAGTACCCTGATTGTCCTGCTTTGCCGTCCTTGCTACAACTTAATCCGCCCAAAGGCCAGTATTTTCTTTACTTTCATTTACCACTATATATTTAGATAGGTACCGATTTCTTTACTTACTTAACTTCTTATATTTTATTACCAAAATTGCAAAAGTGCATTAAACGTGAAATAGTCAAAGTTTTGTCGATGTTGCGTTTCGTGTGCTCTGCCTACCCCATTTAGGAATTATACTTACTCTTTATTAGTATTTTACATAGTGGCAACTAGATGACTTGTTGTACTGAGGACTTAATCGCAACTTTTTTAGTAGCCGACGACTGCAATGGCACTGAAAAATCGATTTCCTTTTTTGAGAATAAAATAATTCTTTACTAGGGGGTATTCGTGATGAAAAACTTGTTAAGAAAATTAATTCTTTCCTGATTTATATCTATTTATTTACGAATCGAAATCATTGATGATATGATGATGTGTACTTTCCACGCATTTAAAGACCTTGTTTCCAGGTTTAGGGCATTAAAAATAGTTTTGCCGGTAAGTCAGCAAATCATTGACGACTTACATAGCATATTAAACTCTGATTCGAGCACAGACACGAAGTTTGCAGTGTACACTCGCGAGCAAAAGTATTGCATCACTTTGCATTTTTTAGATTGCACCCAATATGTTTGTAATTTGGTTTATTTGTCAAAAAATTTTGAATGTAATTATGTTCATTGGAATATTAGCTACATAAAAAGCCATGAATAATAAATATCGGCTCAGGATTTTTCAACTTACAACCATTTTCTTGGTTTGCGAGCCTAAACGTGTTACGACTTGCCCGGATGACCGCACATTCGCGCTGACTTTTGACCCCTATTGGGAGATATTTTCTTATCAGCCACTTTTCAGAAATTAATCGGTATACATCTCCGCATATTATCCTGTGGAAACCCCATGGAAAAAATGGAAACCACCGAAGCCCAGGTCGCCGTAGTAGTCTGGTTCCTGCAAGAAGGGCGTATTCAACTTTCTGTGGCTGACGAACTGAATCTGAGCCGATCTACCGTTTGAAGAGTTTATCAGAGGATCCAGGAACCTGGAGTTTTTAGTTAAAGATCACGAAGTGGTCGCAGAATGGGCACATCAGAGAGGAACGACCGATTCACTGTCTCGACATCTCTCCGAATTCGTCACCAGACAGGTATTGCCATCCAGCAGCGTTTGCGTGAGGGTTGAAGAGTAGCTGCTAGCATGTGGACAGTGAGAATAAGACTCAAGGCAGCTAATTTGATACCTAAGAAGCCTGCAACGGGGCCCAGGTTGCTGCCACGCCACCGTACAGCTCGAAAACAATTTGCATAAGTTGATAAGGATTGATCCCTCGAGCAATGGACCCCATTTCTGTCCTCAGACGAGTGCAGAATGAATCTCAATGGTTGCGACCGACGAGGAAGAGTCTACAGAAGGCCAGAAGAATGCGTTTCTCAGTGCTGCTTCTCCGGTAGAGTCGTTAAAGAAGGTGGTTCCGCGATGCTTTGGGGAATCATTTCATACGACGCGCGCTCTGAGCTGGTTCTCGTGCTTGGGAGGTCGTGGCGGTGGTTTGAACTCTTCCGGGAACATAACGAATGTTCTGGAGGTGCTCGTTGTTCTTTATGCGGGTAGTTTTAATGAGGGGTTCACACTTATGCTAGACAATATCCTTTGTCATGCCGCGAGAGTGTCCGCGCGCTTACCTAAGGGAGGTTGGCATCGCGACCATGGATTGGCCAGTGATGAGTCCAGACCTTAATCCCAATGAACACAAGTGGGACTACCTAAAAAGGAAGGTTCAAGCTCGGAATCCAGCCCTGTCTGTGTTAGATGACCTGAAAACGCATTTGTTGGAGGTGTGGGACGCTAATCCTCAGAGTTACGTCCAGAAGTTAATCAGGTCAATGCAAAATCGCCTTAACTGAACCGTCAGGGCACGGGGGGCAATACGCGATATTAATTTAATAACAATTTTGTATCAAATATCTTGTTATTTTCTAAAAACAAGCCTTTAATTCAAACATTGTCCATTTTATTTACGGGCCATTTTGCAGCTACTTTCATCAACCTTTTTTTTTCAGGTTTTGAAACAGATTTTTTATGAAATTGTCATGTTTTCAAGATCCTTACATTATGAGCTTTCTTTTGGTACCAGAATTTTTGAGTTCAAACAGAAAACTACAAAGTTATATGATGTATACGAAAAAATTTAAAGTGATGCAATACTTTTGCTCGCGTGTGTACTGTAACAGACGTAATGGGAACCTTTTCCAGGTAACATAATATATAAAATAAAATAAAATATAAAAAAGTAAGAGACAGCTGTCCATCAATAAAAAATATTATTTTTTATTGATGGACAGCTGTCTCTTACTTTTTCAAGCAAATACTAACGGGTCCCCTCGACGAATTCTGCGCAGGCGAAGTTATGGGTAAAACTTAGGATAACTACGACGAAGATTGCAGTAAACAGCCACATTATGTATTTCCCAATAAGCTAATAACAACCTGCATTTGCAATATTATGCAGATTAGGTGAAACGAGCGACTATCGTGCAAAGTTCATGTTCAAATTGGCACTTACTGGTTAAACCATTTTTGTCTGTAGGTACCTGCTAGTGCTAGTAGTTGTTGACATACTTAAAATAACTACAGACTGACTAAAAAGGAGTGAAAAGTGATGGCATGAGAAATTGTTATTATTATCGTGCTGTTTATTGGAAATATTGCCATAGGGACCCCAAAGTAACTAAATATGCTGTCATATTCGAGAAACTTAGTTTAAAAAAAGCGACGTTTCAAAAGGGGGGAGTTTCCTTCAGTTTGCTGTTTTGCTCGATCTGCATGATTACGTTTACGACAATTATAAAAAAAAAATGGCATAGGAACATGCCGTGCCGATAGTAAAAATGTTCACAGGAAGTGTCTAGGCAATCTTTAGTTATCTATGTAAAGAAAAAGCTGTTTTACTGTAAACTTCTTTATTAAAATAATAAATAGAATTGCAAAACAGTGAATACGCAGTAACACTTGAGCATCTGTCGCGCCAAGCAACCAGCACTTACGCAGATTTCCATAAAATATTAATTTTATTCCTCCTTCCTTGAAACATGTCCCAGGCGGATAAAGTGCTCGGAAATATACAATTAAGTTGTGATAAGTTCTAATACGTACTGTATTCTAGTTTCCATTCAATGGAAAATGATTCTCGAAAAATTAATAAGTGTGATATTTACAAGCCAAGCACCGCTCATATCGCTCTGGACGCATTAAGCTAAAATTTGGTACGGACCTTAATTTTTTACACGGGGAGAAATAAATTAACATTTTTAAGAAACCCGCTCACTTCAAATTGCACAACATTCAAAGCATTTTACACCAAATCATTATACAAAATAATTATAAACATTTACATAGCGAAGGACTCGCCGGCACGCACACACTCGCGGACGCTCGCGGCACACAGCAAGCACTCCTACGACCTCACACACAATTGGTCTAAACTAAATATCCAATATTATATCTGTTAAGTTTTTGGTAAAATACCAACCGTAATCGCTATTCAACAATAGACATCATTAACATGGTACAAGAACAAATTAAAGAACTCGTGTAAATACATTGTACTTAGAAAAAATGCTGATTTAAAACGACATCTCACAAATATTATATGGTAACATACTATTTCAATTTATTCGCATTATGGATCACCTCCGTAATAAAATAATATTTACAAACAATCCATTAACCCCTTGAATAGTTCGACACCCAGCTTGAAACGTAAGCCAAGACCCATACATGTTACGAAACATATTTACAATTACAATGCCCAACCACGATTTTTCGCCTACGTTTAATACAAGTACGATCTACGATTGTGACAAATAAGTATGATTCGAGATGGGATTTATTAAAATCTCCAGCGAAACGCACAATGTTTTTTAAGGCGGTACGAATCTTACAAAACAAATATATATGGAAGAATACTGAAACGAGCACACGTCGTCTCAGATAAAAGTTATTGTTCACAACTCCCCTCGACCAGGGGCGGCGCCGCCAATGGACGACGTTCGTAACAATTCCATGGAGCGCTAGCAGAGACAAGTGACTCTAAATTCATTCACGAGCGAAAACGGGCACACATCCAAATAAGCTCCAACAAGAACCAACATCAACGTGTGTCAAACCGCGCTCCGTCCTCCTTAGTAACAATCTATAGAATATATTCAGAATATACTTTTGTACTTAAAAAAATTACAAGGCATTCGACGATTTAAAGTAGCGGTGACTTTGTGCATAGATTGGGTCCGGCGGCCTAGGGCGCGGCGCGGCGCCGCACGAAGGCGTCGGCGGCCGAGGACGCGTAGGAGCTCGGCACCTGCGAGCCCTCCTCCTGCTTGTAGCCGTTCTTGCCGTCCAGCGGCCCGCCCTCATCCACCGCCTGTAACACAACTCCGAGTTAATACCTGCACTTATCTAATACGTTGCTAACGTCGACAGTAGTCAATACTGCCGTCATGTGGTGACGGCTGAAGTAGCCTCTGCCGTTCACATCTTGCAGTTCGTCTGACGGGTTCTATAATTTGACTTGAAATTGCGTTAAATCTAACCCGATGCAAAATCTAATTAACTAATTCGAGATGTCTCAAGTCGGCTTAAGCGTCCTGATATACATACACATACGTCATTGCTGTACTTCCCAATGGCGTAGGCAGAGCACACACAACAATGTTAAACTTTATACAATGAAAATTGCTATGACATCTAGTATGAAATCCTTTGTGAGAGAATCGATTTGTTCATTAAAGCAATTGAAGAGTCACTTGATTGTAAAATTAAAAATGATTTTCCAATGACTCTATTACTTCATATCACTTTTAAAGATTATTGTAAAAAACAGTTCGCAAAGCAATCAAGGGAATGAGATACTTATTAAACCCATGCATTTCTCAATAACCGGACGGAAAGTATAACGTAATCTTCGTTTATAATGAGTTCCTAATTGTCGTTGAACCGTAATAAATTCTCCATAAAAGGGTTAATCGTGGGAAAATTCATGGAGAGATAATTACTTTCCTTTACACGTGTCGTGATCTCATTAGAAATAAACAGTTACAAAAATAGCCCGCCCGACCAGGCAATCCGTTTCAAAGAAACTTAAAACATGGAAAAATTGAGCATTCCCTACTATCGTCTGCTCAGTTTCAAAACATTTTCCAATGTTCTCTTCGTTTGCCTTAAATAGGCAGAAGTAGATATTCGCATGCAATTTAAGATCAAGCAGAGTTCTCACTTGGCGTAACGACGTGTCGCAACAGGGCATAACATTAACAAACATCGTTTAACACGACACACATCGAAATGCGTCCGAAAGTAGTTTCTCCGGGCAGCGGTGGCCTTGACGCGTTTCGCAAGTGGCGAGTCAAGTTGCTCACTAAATTTACAAAATATTGAATTACATAGGAGTCTAGTGTTAACCATAGGCCTCCCAAGCAAACCCCAGCTAGCACGTGCGAGTTTGCCATGGATTAATATAATCACGAGCAGGTCGGTAAAATACATTGTAGCAAGGAAAGTCAGTAATATAAAAAAGCATAAAAATATAAGCATAATTGAAAAAATTTACACACAATATCGAGAAGAAATTTTACGTTGTGTAGCTCCTAATGAGCACGAGGCTCACGTCGGATCTACATCCCTAGTCTTATTATACTGTGACGAGGCAATGCCATGTCACTGGCCATATTATGTAGACTGGATTTTTATCGTGACCGAAATTTCAAAATAAATTATACTTTTTTTACCGTGATCAAGCCCCGTCCGATATAGTAATTATGATGGACCATTATTATTCAATTTGTTAATGTGGTTGTTGTAAAGGGCGACCAAAGAAATAGGGTAGTAATACGTCAGGCTAGTAATACGCCACTATTTGTATATGTCAAACTTAAAACCGAAAATTATTAAGTGACCCGAACCTTCAAATGACCAAGGATTTCTAAGTAACATGTCGTGTGTTCTTCCTACCCCATTTGGGGATATAGGTATTATATTTCTGTAGCATTCAATTACCATGCAAAGTCCTCCGGCGCGCTTGTTCTTCTTCTCGCGCTGCGTGTAGCGCGCCTTGTAGAAGTCGCTGAAGAGGAACAGGAACAAGAAGCCGTGCATTGCGATCCAGTACACGAAGGAGTGCGGGTACTGGCACGACGGCCGGAAAAGCACCTGCAGCTGGTGGCTGAAGATCAGCACGAACTGGATCTGCAACGGGTTCACTCGTTAACCTCATGACCTTATGAAATACTAAATTGTTCACCAAGTGCAAGAATCCTTCCACTTGGTGGCTGTCGCCCGTGGCTCCATGTTTGTAGAACTCGTTTAAGGTTGGGAACTGTGCTTTATTCCATAAGAAACTTACAACATACGTCCATCTTCGGGACTCCAAACACCCTCGAATAAAAATTTCGTTTGTCAGTTCAAGCATGAAAAGGTAGCAGAGTTGATTTCGTGTTTATAATATTATTAGGAGGAGAGTAAGAACTGACGGCCCGTCTCAGCTTTACACGGCTGAACTTTTTATTTTACATTTCTGGGTTCGAAACCTCTAAAACGATCAGAGTTATATTATATTCTATGCGTATACCTATTATACATATAAATAAACCCTCATCTTGAATCAGTATCTATTAAAAAAATTGCAATAAAATCCGTTGCGTAGTTTTAAAGATCTAAGCGTACCTACATAGGGGCAGACAGAGGGAAACGACTTTGTTTTATACTATATAGTTAATTACAGATGATTCAGTTGAGGAATAATAAAATATTATTGGTAATCAAAGATGCGCCTTGCGTGGCACATATCTTTTGCTCGTGTGAATTCACGTGGGTTTGCTTAGACACGTTTTAGAGCGGTTGACGTCGTTACATTTGAACTGGTAATAGGAGGAATAGGATAATAACCATTATGCAAATGCCTGCAGACGCAAGTAACCTTTGAACGTGTTTGAGGGCTAAGCAACATCCGATCTCGATGACGCAGACACTACCACTTAATGGAAAGGCTAACGTGTGCCCGCGATTTACTCTGCGCATGATTGGCCTATGTGCTATTCTGATGTGTGAACTAATTTGATGCAAAGTTTCATTACAATCCGTCCAGAACCATTACGGCTAACCATTATGTATCGAAATTATGCATGTCCGGACAATTTTACACCCAAAAGTGCGAGCAAGCAGGCTCTGTTAAATTCTCCATACAAGTCGGTTACATCGTTGCTAAGGGATACGGTTACTGAAAACTCGAATCTTCTAAAATTTTAATGAATATGGCATTTTACCGTAAGGGAGGAACAAACATCCATACAACTATCGTTTTTGTAATACGTTAGGAAACGGTAGGAAATAGAGTGACAATTAATTACACCGCAATTTTCATGCGACCAAGGCGATTTATCTAATTAAAAGAAGATTGATTATCGATAAACTGGTTACATTTAATGGTAAATTAAACATCCGTCGAGATGGATATCGATAATAAAGTAAAATCTTGAACTATTACTTAACAAAGCTTGTTAAACTGGATAAATGTCGCATTTGTTGCGTATATTATTGTATAATTTAACGAGTGGATTATACAACAACGTTTAAAATGGAGATGGCTATTAAGATGTCACTTTAACAGCAGCCGTAGCAAGTTACAAGTTGTACATACATAATACTAACACTTTAAGAGTTTATTTATTTAGTAGTACAGTGGAAAATATCCAGAAGTCCATGACTAATTTGCAGACTACAGCTGAATAAAACAGGGCTTACCATCTGGAAGGCAGTGAGGTATTTCTTCCACCAAATGTACTTCTGGTATTTAGGTCCCATGGCCGACACCATGTAGTAGAAGTACATGACGATATGCACAAACGTGTTGAGCAGGGCGAAGAAAGTGCTGTGGCCACCTGGAAGTAAATGAAACAAGTGTTTTTAACATTTTACTACGGATTCTAATTACGTTAAAGAATAACTACAAGACAACAAACAGCATAAAGGCGAGCTGTTGATGTAGGTATGCTCGGCACACGCGTTACCACAGAGTAACGCCAAAAGGCCAAAGGTTGTTAGGTATATATTCTCGAACTAATTAAATTACTAAACAAACTGACACGGAAAAAATAATCAAGAAATCCACTAAAAAATCATGGGATAATTTCACTTCATGCGCATTCAAGAATTATTGAACTTAGCTGCTCAAAATTGTTTAACCTTCTTTAATTGTTGTACTATTCACGAGATATCCCACATGGCTAAGGGCCGATTTTTCAATCACCAGATAAATTTATCTGCCAGTTAAAAATATTGCTATCCTTTTTTGGCGTCATATAAAAGAAAAGTGACAACCAACATTTATCGGACAGATAAGTTTTATCTGGTGATTGAAAAATTAGCCCTAAATGTAATTACGAATATAAGTGCGCACATTTGACAATTAGGTATTACATTTTTCACCAGGAAGTGAGGAAGTAAGTTCATAATAAATTTAGACTGCCTAAAAATGTGCAATTACGTCCAAAAATAAACATTGTGACTAATTGAAACAATGCAATCATTGATTAATTAGAGCGTTGAGTCGTCATCTTAACTGACAGAATACGTAACAGTTGCCTAACACGATTCAAGGCTATACGAGTTTAACTGGAATAGAACCAGTAGAACAACATTAATCACGGTAAACAACAAGTAAATTATAAATCGAGAGCCAGTTTGATTCGCTGTTTTTTCATCTAAGGGCCGATTTTTCAATCACCAGATAAATTTATCTGCCAGTTAAAAATATTGCTATCCTTTTTTCGCGTCATATAAAAGAAAAGTGACAGCCAACATTTATCGGACAGATAAGTTTTATCTGGTGATTGAAAAATTAGCCCTAAGTTACGGATTTTTCCGAAGCACGTGAATTTAAACTGATGAATTATTATAAACTCGTCGCCCGATATTATGTATACTATATCGCCTGATTAGAACTCGGTTATCGCTATCCTGTGTAAGCTAAGCTAATGTCCTGTATTTGTGGCATATATATTTCTTTGTTGTTCAAGTTTTTCATGACTATGTAATTTTATCAAGACTGGTAAGTCAGCTCTAAAGAAATGGTACCTGTCGGTGACTGTTCTGTGCAGCAGACTCTATCTTAGTTATTCCGTGACAAAATAATCAGACATAAAACTAATATCTTTATCCTTTATAATAAGCCAGGAAAAAATTATGAAGTTGCAAAGATGGCATCTAACATAAACATAGTAATAACCCGAACCAATTATCTAGAATCTCTGACAAAGGCGTAATATTTATCATTATCATGTAAACACACTTGTGTTTTTAAAATACCTTGTTAATGTGGCTGTTAATTTTTACATAAAAAAGTTAATTTCCAGTAGGTACATGTACGCAGATGTTTCTTAAAGCAAACTCATTTTTAAACGGAAATCCATTTACTGCATAACCGCAAATTGTTTGTGGTGTTATGTAAAATTTGAATCTATATATTTCTTTTTTTAAGATATAAATTTACCTATTTAACGATGATAAAATTGCAAACCGTATATTCGGTACATTGCGGATATACCTCCTGTCATTTATCGTATCAATTAGGGGCATTATAGCCAGAGATCGGATAAATTTGCGACATTGTTTGCAATAATGTGGATATGACTCCAAAATTAATCGAACTGTTAATTAATTATTCATTGAAATATAATTTAAATTTTTGGCGATAATAGATTGCTTATAAAGTGCTTATAAGCACGTATATGCTATAATAACTTTAAAAAAAATTACGTTACGACGACGATGAATTACATAAATAATTATTAGCAAAAGGTTCGTATTTAAAATTGGTATCGTTTCCATAATTATTTATATACTTACAATAAATAAATAACGATTTGAAAAAAAATACTGTCAATTTTTTTAATAAACCAATATTTTAACAAACTTTTGGATTTATTGACTAGGAATCAAATTATATGTCAATTACAAAATAAAAATAATAATGCTAGAAGTGGCTGCGAAGCGTGAAATAGTTATAATCAAGGTTATGTCTATTTCACGTTTCGTGTGCTCTGCCTACGCTATTTGAGAACGTAGACGTGATTATATGGATGTATGTTTGTGTGTAAGAAATTAATTAACTGAATAACATTTTGATTAATCTTGGAGTCATGTCCACATAATTGCAAACAATGTCGCAAATTTATCCGATCTCTGATTATAGCACAGCTGTTTAATGCGTCGTTGGATTTGAAGTTAAGTTTCCGCGTTTTATGAATGTTATAATAGTTTATTCAATTTGTTAGTGTACCCTAAACAGTGGAGCCGGTCTGTAAAATTTGTTTACAAAAGAACACGGTATGGTTGTTGCATTTCGAAAGATCTTGTGGTCGTTTCGACACGTGGATTACTATACAGTTGTTTAGCAATGTATTCTAATACAATTTGTCGTATTTAGCAATGTTTAATCTGTCCAACGATTGTACTAGCAAACGGAGGGCTTTGATCGTGTTTGCACTACTGGTTACCAACAACGCGGATGTTTTGACGGATCTTTGCTCCCTTCCCGCCACTTGCAATATCTGCTAATGAAGAGAACAATTTCCAGCACATTGCTAATTGTTTATTGGCAATTTGTCTAACGGGGGACATAAATGTTATTGAGTAAGCATGTAAGTAACGCGCAGGCGTGAGAAATACTTGATAAGTTTTAGTTCACGATCATAAATATGCAAAGTCAAGTGTAGGAAAGAAATTTAACGCTTTGCTGCTATGCTAGCGAGACTTCTCTTGGAAAATCCTTACAAATCAAAGAATATACAGGGTGGGGCCTGTAACTAAAGCAAAAAATTAAAATG
>BHDV01036230.1:0-22814 GCA_005406045.1 Adoxophyes honmai
CATGGACGGTCATAATCACGACGACGCCGGTCAGCCGCCGACATGTATTTTAGGCGACAGGCTAGCAACCAGTCATTATTATACCTGCCTCAAAACCTAAAAAAATATGCTAGAAGTGGCCTCAAAAAAAATGGAGAGGTGTTATTTTCAACCCGCCAACACGCGGGACATATTTTAGGAATGAAATTCACCACTCGGGTTTAGAATTACATGTGTATACCTACATTTCTTCCGTGGGTGTTGTAAGAAGCGAGAGGTAGGCTGGTGTGCTCTGCCGACTTGGTTTGGTATGTCCACGAATCCACGATAAAGTAAAAGACCGTCAGGAAACCTGCACAACAAGCAACTCCAAGTGTGTGAAGTTCCCAACTCCTTTGGATCCGAGTAGGAATGACAGCCAGTGCCCTCTCGTACCAAGAAGATGCCTGTGCCTCTAAGCTAGATTATTTAAAACACATTATCGGGAGTTAAAAAAACATTTTCAGAGTTTCATCGACCAGGAAAACATGACCCTCAAAGATAACTTCACGTTCAAGGCCAAAAGAGAGTGCCAGCCTATTATTATGCGACCACGCATTCCCTTGTTTTCCTGCTACCCTGGTACTCAATCGATAGGGCGTTCACTGTGCAAACAATCGCAGGCCACTGTTGGACTTTTTCGCAATGAATTATTCGTGCTTTGCTGGAAATTTGACTAAGAGATCTGTTGCTTTTTATTGTGAAGAGGTTCCATATGATTGTTGAGTGATTTAATGGATTTGTGGAAGTAAGTGTTCTAAGTCTTAACGTAGGTTATTGCTCCAGGATAATCACTGGATTTGATTGTTACGAGGATAGGAGTCGCGCCACTTCTCCATACAAACGTAGTCCCCTGTTTTCTCCGTGAATAATGACATTAGAGCAAAAAAAATTTTTTCATTAAATTTGTATCTGTTGTTTCTATGCCCCTATATGTATACGATTTGCTTTTATCTATTTTCTAAATTTTTTTATTTTTTTTCTTTAGAATAAAGTGGTGCGACTCCTATCCTCTTAACGACCACGATTGTATTACATCACGCCTGTATTCCCAAATCAGGTAGGCAGAGCATACGAAACGTGACATAGACAAAACCATGATTATGACTATTTCACGCTTTGCAGCCACTTCTAGCTTAATTTTAGGTTTGAAAACCAATGAAAGAGGTAGGTCGCTAGCCTGTCACCTAAAAATATACCTCTTAACTTATTTCCTTAGTCGCCTCTTACGACATCCACGGAAGGAATGGAGGTGTGATTCTAAAGCCGACACCACATGGGACTATTATATAGATACGGCCATAGAAGTTATTTACAGAAATCGTCGTAGTGACACTGCATTGCTCTACAAGGTAATCTATACATTTATATTTATGAGATAGCTAATGCAGTATCGCGGCAACAATACTTAGGAGGAAAGTTAAAATGTGTGTAAGAATGAAACTCAGCAGCGACACAGCGAGTGCAGCCGCGGGCGGTCGCTTCACATGCTTAGGGTTCCTTGGACAAATAACCCTTTTTGCAACTGTTTATTTCAGTGTGTGCTTAGCTATATCGACAGACGGACCGTGATATACAGTCAGCTAAACCGACAGACAGACCGTGATATACAGTCAACTATACCGACAGACAGACCGTGATATACAGTCAACTATACCGACAGACAGACCGTGATATACAGTCAGCTATACCGACAGACAGAACGTGATAGACAGTCAGCTATATCGACAGACGGACAGTGATATACAGTCAGCTATACCGACAGACAGACCGTGATATACAGTCAGCTATACCGACAGACAGATCGTAATAGACAGTCAGCTATACCGAGACAGACCGTGATATACAGTCAGCTATACCGACAGACAGATCGTAATAGACAGTCAGCTATACCGACAGACAGACCGTGATAGACAGTCTGCTATTGTCAGACAAACAGTGATAGACAGTCAGCTATACCGACAGACAAACCGTGATAGACATTCGGCTATACTGATAGACAAACTGTGATAGACAGTGAGCTATACCGTATTTTTGTGTGAGGTCGCACGGTGAATGAATAAAAAAAGAAATTGTTTTTTTTCTGGCAATACACGTCTTGAAACACCCTGTCAAAATAACACCGTGTTAATACTTGTGTCTTCTGATATACCTAATGACTGTCTACGGAATCAGTCTCGCCCTTGACTGCTTTTTAAAAGGTTAAAATAGTGACGTGTCATGTTCCGATCCAAATGGAAGTTCTGTGTTCTAATAATGTCCCGCTCGGAACGCTTTCCCAATGTATACCTACAGGACTAGTAAATTATATTACACTATTAACAGTTACATTATGGTACGAAATGGGAAATAGGTTAGGATATATTGTAGGCGATAGGCTAACAACTGCTATTTTCTAAAGATGACTAAAAATTTGCTAAAAGTGGCTAATGCAGGTGTGAAGAATGTTTTGCCGATCGTATTGGACTGTAACATGATTTTTCTACGAAGAAGAGATAAACTGACTGACAGACTAACAATAATAGGTACATAAGTATCAATTCTTTTTATTTGGAATACCTATTCTTTTACATTATCCCGTGTCGGGTTTAGGACGACACCTTTCCATATCTCCCGTGGACGTCATAAGAGGCGACTAAGGATATAGGTTAAGGTATATTTTAGGCGACAGGCTAGCAACCTGTCACTATAATAGGTATACCTGCCAACTTAAAGCCTAAAAAACATGCTAGAAGTGGCCACGAAGCGCGAAATAGTCATGGTTGTGTCTATGTAGCGTTTCATGTGCTCTGCCTACCCCGTTTGGGAATACAGGCGTGATTGTATGTATGTATAGTAACTTTGCCTCTCAATTCGTACAAGTAAATAGGTAGATATCCATAATCTATCATCTCAGCACAACAATACAGGATGACTCGACTCCCCAGAGCTCCGATAGGAACTCGAGCTATGCCCGTACGAGATCCCGGACCGTAAAATCCGGGATTAGCGATCCCGCACGTGGAAAATGGGAAATTCCCGGCGGAGATATAAATTATGCCAAGCTGTCGATTTGAATTTATTAAAGTTTTTCGGAGAGGTGCTTGAAGGGAATTCGATTAGGTATACCTATAAGGCGTACCTATAAGGCAGTTTATTTGAGTTTTGTAGAAATGATGCGTGCGATGTGTCTAAAAATATATGCTAGAAGTGGCTACAAAACGCGAAATAGTCATCGCTTTGTCTATGAGGCAATTTGTGTGCTCTGCCTACCCCATTTGGGAGTACAGGCGTGATTGTATGTGTGTAATGGAATTTTAGCTTTCATTTCTCTTAGAAATATACATTATACATATGTACATACATACTTGTACATCACGCCTGTATTCACTAGGACTACGCTACGTCAGTCACTACACCTGTGGCCACTTGTAGAATATTTTTTAGGTTTTAAGTTACATACCTTTACCTATTTTTTTTGTCGCCTCTTTATGTCACAGAATATATGGAGAGGTGTTATTCTAAACTCGATACCACACGGAACAAATTGTTTTGCCTAAATAGGCAAAATTATAAAAATAAAAATAATAATTAATTATAATTATAAAAATATTTTCCCATGTGGTATCAGGTTTCGAATAACACCTCCCGATTTCTTTCGTGGATATCGTAAGAGGCTACTAAGGACAAATGATTTAGCTATGTTTTAGGCCTGTCTATGTTGAAACTCAAAAACTACAGTGGCTAAAAAATAGCCTATGAAACGTTACGTGTGATCTGTCTACACAAATTACGAACATAGGCGTAATGTATGTATGTATTAGACCCCAAACCCAATCAAACATAGCTAATGGTTAGGGGTACGTAAATTTCGCAAATAAAAAATCGTGATTTCGCATTAAAAAAACTCAAAATAGAAAATTTCGCATTTATTTCGCAAAAAATAAACACAGTATTAAAAAGTCAATTAAAGGCTAGCATTGTTCTAATTTCTACATTTTCATCTGTCATTGTTTGCCTGCGATCAGTTACCAGTACCACAATGTTGTAGACACTAAAGGACCTCTCGGCATCAAGACTCACTTTGTGCGCCCAGCTCTGAAAGTGCAGTGCATGGTCACCTAGTAGTATTTTTAGCAAGTTGTAACATGCACCCATGTGTCTTGCAGAGTCAGACACCAAACCCTGTACTTGAGAGTATTGAATTTTGTGTTTTCGTGTGAAAAAGTATGAAAGTATTTAATTTTCAAATTTCGCTTCTATAGCAAATAAAATGCAGATTTCGCTTTTATCGCATCTATTTCGTAAAAACGAAATTTACGTACCCCTACTAATGGTCCGTACAAGCTAAAACATTCCCAAAGAAACACAGAATGAACGGTTCATTCAAAAAACCTTTTCAAGAACTACGTGCCAGTTAGTTCCACAAACTATACTAAAACAGTCTTAACTCCAGTTTCAGTCGTACTCAAAAAAAGACCTTACCTCTCACAGAAAAGGGTAACATTTCGCTTGCCGATAAAGTTAAACCTGTAAAGGAAGGTAATATTCGAGAAATCTATTCAACAACATAAAACATCGAAAACATGTAGTTTTTTTTCTATTAAAGTGCGGTGAAAAGGCCTTTTTGTGGGGAAGTAGGCGCGTGAGCCGCTTCCAAACGATGTCGATGAATATAGGAGTAGCTACCTTAAAGAATATAACCTGACTAGGAGGATAAAAAAATCTGACACGAGGGCAGCTCTTCTGTCTATCTATCTAGGGTCCATTTCGTCTTAAACTAGACTTTTAACCGACCAAGATTGATTTTTTTTTAGGAACCCAAAGATAAAACTGGAAATCATTATTGCAGTAACACTATTAGTGTTCGTTATAGGTAATATACCTGGGTAAATATTCGGGCTTTTGAACCGCTGTCATTATTCTCAACACTTTTTTTATCAGATCCTGTTGGAAATGTGTATATGTATAATAGTCTAGTGTGTAGGTACCTATTTCCTATTTGCAAGACATAGACACTATATGACACACGTATTGTACCAATTTCTTAATAAATACATACATATTCTCACGCCTGTATTCCCAAGAGGGGTAGGCAGAGCACATGAATTAAAAAATTTTGTGTCACGTTTAGCAACTTGAGGGTAACCAGATGGTCAAACGTGATATTGTGGTGACAGGTTGCTAGCCCATCGCCCACAATACACCAACCCTTTCCCAGAGTCGACTCTTACGACACCCACGGGAAGAAAGGGGGAGGTGCTATTCTAACCCGGCACCACACGGGAAATAAAATATCTTAATAAATCTAATAAAAAAAGTATTGAGAATAATGACAGCGGTTCAAACGCCTAAATATTTGACCCACCTAATGATGACGTTTTGGGTTTACTCAAAAATGTGTCAGGATTTAACCGGCACAAGTCTAGTGTTAATAAAAAAGAGTACATTTATATCCGCTGATTGGAATAAAAACTGTTTTTTTAAGAACACTTTAATTTAAAACTAAAATTAAAGATTAAAAAAAAATCTCCCATTTCGCCCCCCATAGGTAGGGTGCCCAAAAGTCTGGCAACATTGCCATGTTTGTATGGCAATGCTGATTCGCTGGGCGAAATAATGACCAGCCCTCTGGTCACGAGAGGCCTCTATGCGGCGCGCATTGGCCCCCCAAGGCCCAAGAATTTGGACTCCAAACGCTTCAAACAAATAACTTAATTTTTAGATTTAGTTATTTTATTAATAATTTAAAGTTTTATGGGTGCTTTTATTTTTTAAGCCATTGTATATCTAAACAGTGAACAGTTTGCATTGTTTCGAAGATAAGTATGGTCAACAATACAACAGAGCCTTATAAAAAGGCCAGACCGTTCCAACTAGCCCTTTAGGCTCAATTCACACCAGAAGAGCAGCGCAGCGCGGCGTAGCGGAGCGCAGTTTCAGTGTCATGAGAATTTCAACTTTATTTTCATTACAATAAGACTTATTATTGCATGAGAAACTCTAACGATGCGCGCGGATCCCCGCGGATCCGCGGGAATTCCAGCGCATTCCATAAACAAAGCCGTGCGACTGCGCGAGCTGTCGCAGGAATGCCCGAGGATGTTCGAGTAGTCGCGACGGCCGCTGTCAATAAATATGTCAATATGTCAATGATTATGTAAATTCCAACGACTTTCTATGCATTCCAGCGGCTTCTCGAGTAGTTGCAGGAATTCTCGCGCATTCTCCACGGAGCGGGTCGCTGCGCTACGCCGCGCTGCGCTGCTCTTCTGGTGTGAATTGAGCCTTACTGTCAGTGTACTAAATATTAAAGTACGGAAAAGCCAACGGGTCGGAAGTATCCCTTTCTCGCCTAGTAAGATAACGTATCCATTCCAATTGTTTTGTCAAAGGTAACTCATTTCACGCCTCGCAATGTCACGCGTCAAAGAAACGCACGATAACGTAAAAGCTATTTCGTACACGGGATTACTTTGCTTTTACAAATTTTCCCTTTGGACTTTGACCTTGTTTCGATTTGTCTAGTGAGGAAATTGTTTATTTCAACTGTACAGTACACGAAATTTAACTGAGCAAGATTTTAAGTGATGGGTGTAAGTTCGGTTTTTCTTTTTATCCCACAAATGTCCTCGAAACGTGAAATTGACATGGTTTTGTCTTTATAGTTAGGTGTGCTCTGCCTACCTCATTTGGGAATACAGGCGTGATGCATATGATACTTAGTAGGGTAGTAGTAGTAGTATGTGTATCGAAACACTGCTAATAATGAGCAACCTCATTTTGAGTTTGCTCAAAAATCAACGGTTGTTGCGATTTTTGATCATGATATCTGCAGCGCCGGTGGACGGAGGCGGGCTTTTAGTGCGCGCGGACAGGTTTGCTTATTGAGCATGCTATACCGATCATGGACCCAAATCTTTCTTTTTCTTTTATATTTTGGATGCATTGGATTACCAGCAAAAGGATAATATATACAGCTCCATACGGGTAGCGGTGAACTGACAGAGAGCGGGAGAACGCTATAAATTTGCGTCTTTATTGGGAATGTTTGCGTAGAGCATGCTTATTCAGGAGCATACTTAAAACAAGCATGCCTAGTACGCCTATAAATATGCTGGATGCAAGTTGAGCATATACTCAATAGCATGCTTTTTATCATGCTATTTTAGAGGACGTGTAACAGTAACCTATTACCGTTATTACCACATCCAGACGCCTTCCCTCACCTCAACCGCAGTCGTTCCAAAAGCGTAATCAGAAAGCAAATTATTTATGTAATTTTAATCAGAACATTTATCATTAAGGCCTAGGCCGAAGCTAATCGCGAACACAAAGGCGCTCCGATGTCGGACCTCGTTTAGCAGATTAACTCGTAATCTTATTTGCTGGTGCGACGCGGGAGAACTACAGTGCGCCTTTGAATCTGATAGCAATTTTGTCTGAGTATTTACTGTCATGAATTAGTTGGTTGCGTTAGGTATTAACTCTTTACAGGCAGAAACAAAAGAAAATACGAGTATACAATGCTCAGGAATTGCGAGTGACGTCTCAATGGTAATGGACTGGACATGTGTTGCTCGAGTCACAGACCAAAGACGGACAAAAATGGTTACGGCATGGAAAGGATCAGCTGGCAAACGATACTGGGGAAAACATTCAAAGAAACACAGATCGCCTTTAAATTCGCGGTTATAATTCATCTTATTCATCAATCATCGATCAATTACATTTTCCTTAGTTCAAAAATTATTAGAAATCAAATAAGTTAGGTTTGTTTTATAATCATACATGCGAAGCAACCGAAGCGAGCGGAGTTTCGAAACATTCGTTCCCGAAATAAAATGATCAGAAAAACTAAAGATGTGGCACATGATATGGGTATTAGGACAAATGATTTTTATGACATAAAACGTTAGGGAATGCTAAATTAAGTTAAAAAAACGTTAGGGATCCAGATCATACAGATATGGATATATCCTAAGAAAATAATTTATGCGCGAGTAAAAAGTGACTCAATGCTAAATTTATATTTTCCGTTAGTTGAATCAACCCTTAATCATTTATAAAATAATTACACGGGTTAATGCCTCCATTTTAACGAGTTTTAAATCCGCGAAATTAATTCTTTGAATGTACCCACATCAAAAATGTTCGCTAATTTAGTACAGTCAGGCGAAAGAAACCCTAAATGAAAAATCATTAACTCTGTTCTGTTGAAAAATCTTTTAGATTAAAAAATAAACCTTTTTAAACTCCAAGCTTCCTTAGTCCTTTAGTTCAAGATAAGTACTACATACTTACATTTTGCCGTAATGTGCTTACTCGTATTAAAAGACATACATACATACAATCACGCCTGTGTTCCCAAATGGGGTAGGCAGAACACACGAAACGTGACATAGGCAAAACCATGATTATGACTATATCACGCTTCGCAGCCACTTCTAGCATGGTTTTAGGCTTGCAAAGATGGAAGAGGTAGAATGCCGAGTGTAGGTAGATTAATTAAAGTTTCGCCATAAATTCCTGCCAGAAGCGCAGGTGCGCGAGCCCATCCGTCATGGAACCTTACACTATTAATAAAGATCTACCAATCTACCAGGGACCAATATTACAGTATCTTGTGGTATCGTGTTTAGTAACTGATATACATATACCCAATGCCGTGTGGTGCCGGGTTAGAATAGCACTTCCCCCTTTCTTCCCGTGGGTGTCGTAAGAGTTGACTCTGGGAAAGGGTGAGTGTATTGTGGGCGATGGGCTAGCAACCTGTGACTGCAATATCACGTTTACCCTGAAATCGCTGAACGTGGCACTGGATTTTTGAATTCATGTGGTCTGCCTACCCCTCTTGGGAATACAGACTTGAGAATATGTATATATTGTTTGTATGTATGTAAAATAGTGACAGGTTTCAGCCTGTTCATCCGTGTCCATTTCGCCCGTGGATGTTGTAAGAGGCGACCAAGGAAATAGGTTTACGCATCCTTTAGGCGTCAGGCTTGCAACCTGTCACTAAATACTACCTCTTCCATCTGTTTTCGAACCTAAAATTAAGCTAGAAGTGGCTACGAAGCGTGAAATAGTCTTAATCATGATTTTGTCTATGTCACGTTTCGTGTGCTCTGCCTACCCCTTTTCGGAACAAAGGCGTGAATGTATGGATGTATGTATGTTCAGCCTGCTACATAAACCATACATTAACCTTATGTCCTTAGTCGCCTCTTACTGCATCCGCGGAAGAAATGGAGAGGTGTTACATTGAATTATATTATACAACTCGAAAGCCTATACAAGTCCGTTCTGTGTAGGTAGATTCCCCTCACAAAAGCACAAAACACGAACTAACTTCACCATTCCGAAAGCGAAACTTAAAGTTTGCATGCGCCTGACATTTACTACAATGGGAAAGCCTTTTGTCAAAGGATATAACTTTGTATCTGGACATTTCATGAAACAGATAAAATGTCCATAGTTTGTACAGGGCCGGATTGAAATATAGGGCAGGAGTACCGTCTGTGGCGACTGTACCGTTTGTGGCCATTTTTTGTTTAAATAAACAATAAAACAAAATTTATATTAAGTAACAAAACATTAAAATTTCGATTCAATTTCAAATGAATTTGATGGAAATATAATAAAAATATGGTTTTAGTAAGTAATGTGTTTCTTTGTAAATTAATTAAAATGTCAGCTGCCCAAAAATGGTGCTAAGGTGGCCACACACACTACTCCTGCCCAACTCTGAAAATAATTTGGATACTTAATATTATTATACTCCCAGAAAATTTATGAGTAAAAATATCAATTTACAATAAATGAATGTCAGAACTGGAAAGAAAAATAGAAGCCAAATAAGCTTATTTTTAGATGAGTTCAACAATGTTTATCTGTGTCAAATTTCTTTCTTAAGTAAAACACCGCTAGAATTAAAATAATACTTTAGTAAGTAGTAATAAAAACCCACAGACAGTCTAAACTAAAGCGTATTATAAAAAATACATACATACATACATACATAACGTCACGCCTCTTTCCCACAGGGGTAGGCAGAGACTACTTTGTTCCACTCGCTACGATCCTGACATACCTCTTTTGCTTCATCCACGTTCATCAATCTCTTCATACAAGCTCGTCGGTTTCGGGTACTCTTGACCTGACCTGTTTCTAAAACGTCCGCGATTTGGTCACGGAACGGTCGAAATGGTCTTCCCCTCCCACTGCACCATCCACATTCCCCGTATAGATTTGTTTTGTCAGTCTTCTTTTATCCATCCTCTCTATGTGTCCAAACTAACTAAGCATATTTTTTTCAATTCTATTCACTATATCTACTTTCACCCCAGCTCTTTCCCTTATCACACTATTTCGTATTCTGTCTTTCAGTGTTACACCTTCCATACTCCTTAACGCTCTGATTTCTACTTCATTTATTCTACTTTTATGCTATAAAAAATACATATCTATGAAATATAATAATTATGTTATTCAATGTGACCTTTAAATACATACAGTAGATGGATACATAATCATTGCGCCTGTATTTCCAAACGGAATAGCCAGAGCTCACGAAACGTTAGTTATATTCGAACCGATTGATTCCTGGCTCACCTTAGAATCTATATGTCATTTTTGCTTAATGCAACGGAGTTGAGAGGGGCAGAGCTCCGAAAAGAGGTGTTTCCACCCGTCTCCGTCTGACTGTTTCCATTGAAGCGAAGCGGAGACGAGATATGGATTTCATGTTAAGATTGGTCTGTCCCCATACGTTTCGTCTACGCTCCTTTCGTCTCCACCTCAGTCGCAATATAACAAAAAACAATTTTATTACGTTTGTTGTTCCATCGTTTTGTGGTCGGTCGGAATTAAATTCGTTCAAAATTTAAAATTCAAATTTTTATTCATGCAGATAGGCTGCTAAGAGCACTTTTACATGACATTTTCGAGTCTACTAGCGCTTCGGAAACACCATCAGTGCCTTGAAGATTGCGCCGCAAAATAACTTGGCAGAAAGTTCTAAACTAGAACTAGAAACCATGTCTATTTTAAGTTACATAGCAGTGCAGAATAGATACAGACAGAAGGTCCACTTTCGAACATGCTTAGGCGTAAAAATATTGCTATCTCGTTCTACCGTTACCAGTTTGCCGTAGACCTTTCACTAGGTCTCGTCGTCGGAGCTTGCCTAAATTACGGAGTAGGTACACCTCCCCTGGTAGTTTCTAGCACAACTTTCAGTTTAAAATTAAATAAAATGGGATAATGTGTCACATTTTACATTAAAATTAACAATAGTAGAGAAAAACTTTTTGCTGACTGTACTTTTTGCCAACCGTACTTCATTGTCATCCATCGTAAATTATGTGTAACAGTTTTCAAGTCAATCAGACGAACCGTTGATGAGTTCCCTCCATCGGAGACACCAGAAGTTCACTACCGAAATATTGTATTGTCATCCAAGTTACGTATGTATACCAAGTTTCAGCTCAATCGGTCTATTGGAAGTGGTTCAAATCTTCCATGTAAGATTTGTAAACATACAAACATACATAATACATACAAAAGTAAAGTTAAATAAAAGCTTGTAAAAACAGTACAACAACGCCTATAGGAGGTTGTTGGGGCTGCCTTGGCGCTGCAGTGCGTTGGTGATGTTCGCAGAGCGAAGGCCCGACGGGTTTCAAACCGTGTTGCGTAAGCGGGTGGTGACCCTGAGCAAGCGCGTTCGGGGCAGCACCAACTCACTCCTGAAGGGTATAGGTGGGAGGACGGACAGCGCCATCGTAGCGCATTGGATGTCCGAGCACGTCGCTTCCAATTTTAATTATACTTTTTACTAAAAATAGTTGTTTCAATTAGATTAAGCTTTACTAACATCATATGGATCAATTTCCGAAATAAACGATTTCATTCCATTTCAAAAAAGCCAAATGCCAGGTTCTAAGACTCAGCAGTCGTGGGAGGGCTTATCAAAAGTGTAATTAATCATACATCTGGCGCTGACTGGCCTTTATTTGCTAACACAACAACGCTCTTTGCGGCACGGGACCACTTTTCAATGGGACTTTCAGTCGTTTTGAAGCTAGTTCGTTTAAAAATTATAAAGGAAGCAAAAACCTATAGGGTATCTGTAGCGACATTAGCGCTTATCGGCAATTAGTACAACATATTTATGTTTACGCGGGACTTAATCACGGTACTTTTTTAATTACCTCTCGACGTTTCGGCCGCGTTACAGCGACCGTGGTCACGAGTTGACTGAAGCGGAGCTCGACGTTTGTTTGGCAGCCCGGGTCCTTCGAACTACCCGCACTTGATTTTCATCAGTAAAGGCTCCCCGAACTACCCGCGTTTCACCGATATTGTCCACCGTTCCTCTATTACACCGACACACAACACTAACAATGTCAGACGCTCGCACCGAATGTTCGTCTCTAGGCTGACACTTATTAATAACCGGATTTCATGAAGACGAAAGCTTAAAACCATCCCCTCGGTTAAAATTTTTATGCTTTTTAATTTCAACCGCTTCACGCACTATTCGCGAGTAATAATGGCGTTCTGTAGAGAGGATTCTGGGATTAGTGGGATTATGAAGCTCGATCCAATGGTTTGGTCCAGACTCCAACAAGTGCTCAGCTATGGCAGATTTGTTTATTTGGCGATTTTTAACAGCTGCAATTATGTTCTTTGACTCTTTCAGCTATAGTCCGCTTTGTCTGGCCAATATAGGAACTACCACAACTACAATCAACCTTATAAACACCCGGTGTTTGGTAGGGAATAACATCCTTCGGCGTACGCATATACCTCGCGACTTTGGACAAGGGCGTGTATACTACTTTAATGGAAAACTTCCGTAAAAGGTCCCCAATTTTGTCAGTCACTCCTTTCACATAAGGCATATACGCGGGCTGTCTAGCCACGTCAGGACACTTCCTACCGCTTTTTCTTCTGGGCTGCCACTTTTTCACCACATATCCGTTGTGTTTAAGTACCTCCTGAACATGCTTTAATTCATCTTCTAAAAATTCAGGGTCACACAGGTCATACGCTCTGTTCTGTAACGAAGTTACAACGGATTGCAGATGTCTAGGATGGTGATGTGATGACGCATTTAAATATCTATCCGTGTGTGTCGGTTTCCTGTAAACAGTGTGTGTCAAGGAACCGTCCATTCTCGCCATTACTTTGACATCGAGGAAAGCAAGTGTGTGGTCCACCTCCACTTCAGACGTAAACTTAATCTTCACATGTATAGAATTTAGGTATGCCAGAAACTGCTCCACTTCAGGTTTCCCACCTTTCATAATACAGAAGACATCGTCGACCTATCGTTTCCACAATTTCACATTCCACGATTGCAGATCTATCGACGCCTCGAAATGCTCCATCCATATATTGGCCATTACTGGTGCCACAGGACTTCCCATGGCCACGCCATCTATCTGGATATAGTGCTGCTCTTTGTACAGAAAGTAACTCCCTTCCAAGCAGTTCCTAAGCAAAACCATGTAAGATTCCGGCATGTCATTGTCACTTAGCTTTCCCCGTATCACGTCACAGCATTCTTTAAGAGGAACATTGGTAAAAAGTGAAGAAACATCAAAACTCACCATTACGTCTCCTGGTTCCAACTTAAAGCCCTTGAGTATTTCTACAAAATGGCGAGAATTCTTGACATACGAAGACGTTTTACCTACAAGCGGCTGCAGAACGGACGCCACATACTTCGCAAGATCGTAAGTAGGCGAAGCAATTTGACTTACAATCGGTCGCAGGGGAACATCAGCCTTATGCACCTTCGGCAATCCATACAATCTCGGTGCCTGCACGATCTTTGGCTTGTATAGTCGCTACGAAAAAAGTACCGTGATTAAGTCCCGCGTAAACATAAATATGTGTGAGAATCACGAAAGTTTAAAACAGTAATTAGTACAACACCTTCGACAAACATAAGTGAACACTTTATTGTAAGGAACAACGAACACGCAATACAAAAAGTACATTCAAGATGGTGAAAATAAAGGTGGACTTATCGCTTAAGGGATTCCTTACAGCAGCTCATTAAGAGACAGAGAGGAAAATCCTTAATCTTACTATCCTTACTAAAATTATAAATCGGAAAGTGATTTTGTTTGTTTGTTTGTTCCGCTTTCACGCCGTAACTACTGAAGAAATTGCTTTGAAAATTTGCAGACGTAAAGATAGAAGTCCAGATTAAATAATAGAGTACTTCTTATCCCCGAAAAAAATGATGTTCCCGAGGGAATACTCGCTTTATACCGCAATATAACCGAATTCCACGCGGGCGAAGCCGCGGGCGGAAAGCTAGTTAACCATATTTTAATTAAATAAAGATATACAATAATAAATCACGTCTGTATGCCCGAATTGAGTTGGTAGAGGATAAAAATCTAATGACTTTTTAAGTTACGTCGTCGTTTTACTCGTACTTTGAGATATAAAGTTTGTTAAAAAGGGTCCAATGGGACAGGTTGGTAATCTACAGCCTAAAACAAACTTACCAAACCTACATCCTTAGCCGCCTCTTACGACAGGGAAGAAATGGAGAGGTGTAATTCTACCGACACAACGCGGTACCCGTGTTAGAGCAATAATCAATATCAATACATCTGTTCACTTCCGAAGAACCGTCGACTCTATACCTTCGTGATTACGATTGTGTTTACTACTGGAATCGAGAACAAAGTACTTAATCAGCGTTTGGTAGGATGTGCCAATTTACACGGATACAATGATCCCTTTGTGAGGGAACTTAATTGTATTTATTGTAAGGAAATATTAGAGGATACGTAGACAAATAAAACTGTTTGAAGTGACTGGGATTACAGGCAGATTCTGCTCGAGCACTTCATTTGGAAAAGATTCGCGTCATTCAATCCGGGATGTTATAGATGGAGTGTTATGTGTTAGATGTCAATTTCTGTCTGTAAAGTAGCTCTCGAATTGACGGTTTCCTTGAGATGGTTCTTATCTAGGTTTATACGAAATTATAGCGAAATAATCGGATGTACTCATCTACTCATGTTTTTTTTTTAAGTAGATTAATAAGTGTTTTGAACCAATTGGTGACCCATCATCGGGAGCGACGCGGCACGGCTGTGGATAGATGCGCATAAAATGACAGAGTGTTTTTTTTTAATTTTGAAGTTTTTATTCACTGAAAAGACAGGGAAAAGGTAAACTGTTGTTATATCGCATTTATTTTTAATTTTTGTGTATTTTCGGTACTGAGATTAAAAGTCTTAGATGCAGGACTAGCGTAAAATATGTAGCGATTTGAAGAGATACCATACAGGATCTTTTATATCCAAAAACCCACGAGAGACGCTAAAGTGGAACATAATACATAATACATAACAAGAACGTCAAATGATAAACAAATCTATATTTGTATGACGATTCCCTTTTAAAATAACTTATTCATGGAAAAGTCAGCACCAATTGCTGTAGCTGACATGTTATTTATATTTATAAAAGGAACAAGGGTCACTACGCTACGTCCGGTTCTAAGGACTAAATTATATCTACCCTCAAACAGGAAACGAAGTTACCTGTTGGCCCTTTGATAATCAAATCTTGTGGGAAAACCTTTGCGTCGGAGGCTTACGCCGTAATTGTATTAAAAATTTGCCGCCTTTTAGAATAAGTCATTAGGGTATAATAATATCTCTGTTAAAATTAGGGTCCGACCCTCTCTGTTCAGTGTAAATGCAGCCTAGCCGTAGTAACTGTGGATCACGGTGTGACTAATCACTAAGCGATCGGTCACGAATCACGGCATGAGTGATTTGGTCGCTCCGTACGCCCGACGCTGAAGTGCCAAATTACACCAAAGCCTATTTGTATTGCGTTATGTGTCGTCATACGACACAAATACGTCAACTTAGTCCCGATAAACTCAAAGGTAAATAAAGGTAAATACACATCCAAAGTTACTTTCGCATTGATTATGACATTTAGTTGGAATTGACACCCTCTGGAAATCAGAACTGTAACTGGCTGAAAATTATTAAAAAAAACTTAAAAGTTTTGAGTGTGTTTTGAAAATTAGAATAATTATACTTCTTTCACGGAAACAAGTTAAACAAAAAATGCAGTGTTCAAACTTGGCTACCTTTGTTTTATCAAAAAGCTTTTGATATATTGTAACTTCATAATAAAATTTTCGTACTTACAATTTAAAGTGTTAATTTATTAATTGTTAAATGGCTTTTCACCAATAAATAAACCTAGGGGTCGTGCAAAAATAAAAAATAGTCACTTTGAACGAGAAGACTATATAACATCATTTTTGCTATTTATTATGACGAATTGAAAAAGCCTAACATTTATAGTTTTTAATTCCAACTAAAAAATAAACAGGTTAAGGTATATTTTAGGCGACGGGCTAGCAACCTGTCACTATTATACCTGCCAACTCAGAAAATAAAAAAATACGCTAGAAGTGGCCACGAAGCATAAAATAGTCATGGTTTTTGTATACAGGCGTGATGATGTAGGTATAAATGTAAAAATAGTGAGTTGCAAATAAGTAAATATGGAGCGGTAACTTTCAGATAATGATAATGACGTAAAGTATTAAATACTTAATAATACTTAACTTGTAATGAAACGTAGAAAGTGTTCTCATTCTCACCGGATGGCGGGAAAACTTTTTGAATAAACATCACCCTCTGACAAGACGCCACCATATTAAATCAAATTAAATCAGAGAAAGCATCATAATAGTCATTTAGGTTATTATCTTGAGTTGATTTTAAACCTTTAGCGATTGCATTTCTTAATCATCAAATATAATCACAAGCTGTTCTTTGCACTTCATCTTCCTAGAAGTCATAACTATTTGTACCTCAGCCAATATTACACAATTATCATAAAAATCTGGCCAAATCGTGACCTATAATCGGGAGCAATGGGCCACTATAAATAATTATGCAACCCATGCCAGGTTAGTGTTAGATAAGTGTACATTCAAGATGGTGAAGAATAAACGTGGACTTACCTATGTATCCCTTAAGGGATTTCTTACAGCCACTCTTTAAGAGGATAGGAGTCGCCCCGCTTCAAACCACCTTCTCCATACAAACGTAGTCCCCTGTTTTCTCCGTGAATAATGACATTAGAGCAAAAATTCTTTTTACGTTATATTTGTATCTGTTTTGGCTATGCCCTATGTTTTTCTTTTATCGATATTCTAAAAAATTAAAAAATTTTTTTAAAAAAAAACGATAAAAGCAAAACATAGGGGCATAGCCAAAACAGATACAAATATAACGTAAAAAAAATTTTTGCTCTAACGTCATTATTCACGAAGAAAACAGGGGACTACGTTTGTATGGAGAAGCGGTTTGAAGCGGGGCGACTCCTATCCTCTTAAGAGACAGAGAGGAAAATTAACTGTGTATTGAGAATATCCCGTGTGGTGACGGGTTAGAATAGCACCTCCCCCTTTCTTCCCGTGGGTGTCGTAAGAGTCGACTCTGGGAAAGGGTTAGTGTATTGTGGGCGATGGGCTAGCAAACTGTCACTGTAATATCACGTTTAACCATCTGGTTACCCTGAAATTGCTAAACGTGGCGCTGGATTTATGAATTCATGTGCTCTACCTACCCCTCTTGGGAATACAGGCGTGAGAATATATGTCTATGTCTATGCCAAATATGTAGCCCATATACTAATATGCGACTGCTTATTGCGTTAAGTAGTGGTGAGGAAAGGGCAGTGGGCATTTATTCGCAGCTGCTTTGGCGCGTTGCTCCCGAAGATGGGTCACGAATTGGTCTGAAACATGTCGAGCTAATCTTGAAAATACGTGAGTGTATCCGATTTATAACACTATGAGTGCGTCTGTAGTGTTAGGTATGTTTATAACAAAACGTTTTTTATGTCTTTTTCATAAATCTCTTTTTATTTTTAAATCTATGTACGTAGATAATCGTGTTTGGTCAACTGTACCTTAACATCGTAAGGATGGTCAGACATCGTTGTTTGTTCAGGATTTCAGGATTTATTCATGAGCGAGCGCGAACGTGATATGCCGAAATACCTTTTTTTGGGTTGAGTAGCCTGAAAATCATCGCGCTGTCTAAACACATTTTGAATAATAATACATTGCCCTAACGCTTTAAAAAGACATAGAAATGGGTTTAGATATTCTTTAGGCGACAGGCTAGCAACCTGTCACTATTACCTCTTCCATCTGTTTTCAAAACTAAAATTTTGCTAGAAGTGGCTGCGAAGCGAGAAATAGTCATACTCATAATCATGGTTATGACTATTTCACGTTTCGTGTGCTCTGCTGCTCTGCCTACCCCATTTGGAAATATAGGCGTGATTATATGTATGTATGTAGGTTTAAAAAGGCTTTTCAAGCCGAGAGTCAACGGTTTGAACCTCAGCTTGCGTCTATAATGTTTCGGAATTTAACCGAGGAATTTATCACGTGCTATTTCTGCAACCCATGTGGGTCTCGAATAACACCTCTCCATTTCTTGCGTGGATGTAGTAAGAGGCGACTAAGGGAATGGTTATATAGGTTTTTGTGTGTTTTAGTCGACAGGCTAGCAACCTGAGAGTGTTATTATTTATCTTATTAAAGTGGCTGAGGTGCGTGAATTAGTCACAAAGTCATAATCATAGTTTGATCACGTTTCGTATCTTTATATCAGAAAACAAATAAGATGACTATTTCACGTGTCGTGGCCACTTCTAGAGCATATTTTTTAGTATTTGAGTTGGCAGGTATAAGTGTCAAGCATAGAGGACAGACCAACTAGAGAAACAAAGATGGCCACCCAGTTCCGCAAACCGTCAGTTTATTCCAACTGACAAACTGTCACAGAAACTGTAAAGAGCCAATAACCATAGAGGAAAAGGCCACTGCGTTACGCGCGATATTGGGCCAGCTAATAAGAGCACAGCTTTGGCGGAATCGTCTTCGAACAAATTCAATGACATTATTTAGTACTTTATAGGTTCTGTCCTCTATGGTGTCAAGGTCGCTTAAAATAAACCTTAACCTATTTCCTTAGTCGCCTCTTACGACTTTTTACGAAATGGAGTGATGTCATTCTAAATCCGACACCAAACAGAGAAAAAAACATGCCAGAAGTGGCCACAAAACGTGAAATAGTCACGATTTTGACTTCGTAGCGTATTAAATTTGGTAATACAAGCGTGTATGTATTAAAAAAGATAGGCTTCAAATCCTCACATAACTCAGTTGGACGTCCAAACAAATTATTTTCAACTCATAAATCCCTCTGCTTCTAATCCTGGCTGTCCGCTATAATCCGCCACCTGGCGCAGTCGGTTAATTCTGCCGATAAATATGGCTGATTGGATTAGCCTGCGCTTACTGACCTGTCAGTGCTGACGAATTAGCCTGTGATTGATTCTTTTAGACCCTGTCCAGGGCCGGAATAGAGTAGACGGCTAAAGAAACTATTTACATACATACATACATATTCTCACGCCTGTATTCCCAAGAGGGGTAGGCAGAGCACATGAATTCAAAAATCCAGTGCCATGTTTAGCATTGTCAGGGTATCCAGAAGTTTAACGTGATATTGCAGTGACAGGTTGCTAGCCCATCGCCCACAATACACTAACACTTTCCCAAAGTCGACTCTTACGACACCCACGACACATCACTTTTTTAAACTATTTAGTACGTAAGATAAAAGAAAAAGTCTTGTTCCTATATCACCCAAAAGACAACGGGCATGTAAAAAGCAGCAGTCGAAATGTAATGCCAGCTTTTAAAAATTGTAATAGTTGAAACACCATGAAATATTTAAAAACTACTGAGCTAATTTCGTTCAAACCTAACTAAGAACCAGTAAAGAAAACTGGTTTTCAAATCAAGAAATAGCCCCGAAACCATTTAATTTATTTCAGACTTAAATTATGACGTTGATGATAAAATTGTATCAACACTAAGGTAATAAAAATTGCGAATAACTCACACCATAAATCGAGTTTAGCTTAACATAATATCTAAGTTATCCATATTTATATTATATCCAGTTCGTATTTAAAGCTATATTACCCCTCTTTTTGCTTTGGGGGTTAAAAACAGAAGAATACAACGTGTTGTTCTCCTGAATCGAACGGTCAAAGAGACAATCTCGCAAAGGTTATAAGTCGAGCTTCAAAAGTTCTTTTGTTTGAAGCAGTAATTTTTTCCGATCCTTTAATTAAGGATTCCATTCAGACTTGAAGTCCTTTGCGAGGGAAGTTCTTGTTTTGAATCGTTCGTTGTATTCAAAGTAAAAAGGCGAGCTTTTTTTTGACTGCCAAGGAAGGGTGTTATTGTTAGCTAATGGGGTAGGCATAACGCACAAAATGATACTAAGGCGCTGCGCAGACGACAGTGTTTTGTGCGATCGAGTCTGCGCAGCCATAAATTGTCTGAATGGCGCGGTGACAGCTTCCAGGAATTTCCATTCAGAGTTTCGTGGAAGCTGTCACCGCGCCATTCAGACAATTTATTGCTGCGCAGACTCGATCGCACAAAACACTGTCGTCTGCGCAGCGCCTTAGTCAAAATAATGACTATTTCACGTTTCTTAGCTACATTTAACATAATGCTAGGTTTAAACGTTTATTGAAGAAGTACAGAGAAAAGTTTCAATCCTGTCGCCTAAAACATAACTAAACCTATTTCCTTAGTCACCTCTTACGACATCCACAGAAGAAATGGAGAGGTGATATTCTAAATGCAACACTACTCGGACGTGTGAATTATTTCTCACCCACCGCTGAACGTTGTTACAATAAACATAATAAAGTTTTCAATTGTAGAGCAATCCCGTGTTATTATGATTATGGTTATGACCCACTGTTAATAAATTCTACGGTGGACAAGGAATCAATTGGTCCGAGTGTAGGTATATTGGAACCAGATCTTCTCTGGATCGTCTGTAACGCTGTAGGACAAATAAACAATGAAATTGTTTACGGTCATTATCTAAAACCTCACCAAACTTCTTTTCATTATTTCACGGAACCCACAAGATATGAAACTTGAGGCGGGTCTGAAGAGCGTCGAGTACCATCGACTCGGTACTCGTGATTAAAACTTTTGCAAGGTATTCTTTGTTGTTAGGGTTCCTTGTTAAAAAAACAATCAAAATTCCACGCCATTAGGCTGTTAGGGGTTCTTGTACATGTTTTGTTCTTGCGACGACCAGCGCTTCGTAACGACCATGATTACCACGTTGCCACGAAGAATGCGCCGCAAGAAACAAAAAGAAAAACCGGTCATATCTTTATTCTTTAGATACAGCCTGGTGACAGACGGACGGACGGAAAGCGAAGTCCTAATAATAGGTTCCCGTTTTCACCCTTTGGGTTTGGAACCCTAAAAACTAAATTAAAACAAACTATATCTACTTTCACCTCAGCTCTGCCCTTTATCACACTAGGTATGTCTTATTCTGTCTTTCAACTCTTTCAATGAAGCACCTTCCATACTTCTTAACGCTCTCATTAATGGAGTATAAAGTAATAAGTAGAACAAGAACAGAGGTACCTAAGTAATCTGCGGACGATTGACAACACTTCCGAACAGAGCGGAGATTGTCAAAGTGTCTAAAACCCGGTTATTTTTATTATTGATACATGGCATTTCCCGGTATGGCGGAGTGTCAATTTGAAAAGGGTTGGGGTTAATTTCCACGCTACAGGAAATTGCTTTCGAGGTCGACGTCCTTTTGACAGTTAATAATGATCATGGTTGATAATGAACCAAATGTTGCCACTTTGTTTATGACGAGTTGGGGTTAGCGATACTTAACCCATTTTGAAGAATACGACACTCGTGCCATTATGGATTTTTTCTATTCGTAATGCCGCGCAATATTGATAGGTACCACATAATCGCCTACACATTACTTCTATACCATCATATTTTGTACCATTTCGTGATTCTGCCAAATATTATTAGTCTGCCAAACGAAAACAAAAAAAGAAATAACAATGACTGGTGGGGACGGTCGATTAAAAGACCGTGTCGGACCCTCATTACTTTACAAGAAAACCCTACAATGTGCTCAAGAACAGCTTAAAGGATATGAAGCGAGAAGTTAAAAAAATTGCAGCACAATTGAGTCTTTAAAGGTAATAAAATAAATAATAATGCTCCATTCAAAACGAGGATAGAGATATTTGCTACTCTTGCCAATAGTTGGGACTCAAAACTTGCGACAGTAAAGTACACGTGAAAACTTCGCATTGCATATTTATAATAAACTAGTTGACTCGGCGACCGCCTTAGCGTAGCTTTGATCCACTACTTTATTTTGTATTTTTAAATCATTCTGAGAGATTTCCTTAACATTTTTTTCCGTAAGAACCTTCTACAGAGTATTAGAAAACAACAAAAAAAACAGTCAAATCGGTCAAGCCGTTTTCATGTTATGGCGTGACAACGGATAACGGGTTTCATTTTTATATATAGATTAATTTATCAATTTAAGTTGTGTATAATATACCTACGGAACCCTTAAAAATTATTTAAAAGTCAACGAAACCTCGACTCCCTAGGGAATTTTTTCGACCATCTCATTTCAAACTTGACCTTCAATAACAACTTTTGAAATCAACATGGCTGCCGGCTAGTTTCCAACATGCTTAAAAATATATTGCTGGTTTTCGGCAGTTTCGGAAAGTTCTGGTTTGTAACTTGGTCGTGTAATACTAATGGGTGAATATTTTCGAATGTGCATATTGGGCGTCCCAAAAAAGAATCCAAAATATCGGCTCAATCAAGGAGTTTTATTGGT
>BHDV01036230.1:42581-119832 GCA_005406045.1 Adoxophyes honmai
AGGTTATCTGTTAAAATTTAGATTTCACAAGCACTTGAACTTGAGAACACGAAAAATCGTACGGCTGGAGAACGGCCCTTAAGTATTATTTTGGACTACGTAAATAATTATGAAAGCATACGTCGTCGCACGTTGACTCGCGTATTCGCGCTTCGACGCTTGGCTGGAGTCAAACGACTTCGCGAGTCACCGCGCGTTTCTCGGGCGCAGAACGCGTCAGACGCAAACCACAATATTTGCGCCGACGCGACAGACAAAACAACGCGTCGCGTCGCTTCGACTCTGCGGCACTGTGAGTTAAGCCTTAAACCATCTGGCGAAAAAAAAAGAATGTTCGTAGTGAGGAACTCTTCTAAATGAATCTACTCGCACTTGACCGCAGTTTCTTCATAAACACAATAAAATGACTTGGTAAAGCCCAGAGAAAGGCCTAAGTACTAAATACAAGGTTCCTAAGGGATTTCTCGGGCGCGGCTTAATCTCTAATTCCAGTCCTTTGTTGTTTCTCTCAAATCTACAGAAATTGCTTTATTTTTACTTTGACGATTTTCTGTTTGATAAATTGATAAGATAAACGAAGGTGGTGAAAGGTGAAGGGTACAGGGACTAGTTAAACAATACAAATTCGTACAGAAGTCAAACAAGTGTACTTCACTTTTTGTACCTACGCTCGGCGATCGCCTTAGGGATGTCAATTATGGCGTGTGCGCATAAAACTATCATGGTAGGCACTTGTGTCTATTTGATTGATTTATTGTTGATGATAACAGGTAAAATATTTTTGCCTAATGTCATTGTTACTTAAATTATGACATTGCAATTCAACGATTTCGACATTGACGAAATGCTGTTATATCAAATTCCCATTGCTGTGTACATATTTTCACAGTAACTTAATGGAAAATACTTGTTTGGCGTTAATCTTCTCAGCTATTTAAATGTCTCATAACTCATATAATCGAGAGCTACGATGACACAGATAGAGAAACAGGCAGACATTTACGCCATGTTTTTTTTTTTGGCTGCGTTTAAGCGACAATTATATTAAGTCTTTCACCTAATGCGATCGCCGCACGTGTTCCAAACTACGGTCAACGAACGTTGTCTGTACACTTGACTGTTCGCGGATTATCGTCACCTACTCAGGCTGTGACAATTGCCAATCGCTTTAATGAAACCAACTACCATGCTCTTTAAGCCGACATGTCGAGCGAAATCCGGCAACGTCGCGCTACTTCGCCCGACGTTGCTGGGGACACGTGTCGCAGCACACTTGTCTCTTAAAAATGTATCCTTGGCTTTACACTTTTGCGTCTAATTGCAGCATAAACATCAAATTCATCAAAACAGAAAATAAAACAAAGACCGTTAAATTCATATAATTTATTTGCAACTATTATTTATATTTATAATCAAATCACATACATAGTTCCATTGTCATAATTCAAACACCGAAAACGCGTGACATACATCGGTTAACTATCGGAGAACACAACAGCATACTATGTTTTATAATTACAACTAAGAAGATTCAGACTTGAAGACATGTTTTAAAGTAAAGTTTTTCATCAAACCAATGACTTGACGCATATTATTATAGTCACATTATTTCGCTACTATTAAGGTACAGTCAACAAATAAAGATATCCACACAGTAAAAGTATCAAAAATATACACACGCTCTTATTATCTCGACATGAAGATCATGTGTATTATATTTTTGATACTTTGAAAGCGAAACTTCTACGTTCATGTATAACGTCATGGAGTAAGCCAGTTAGTTTTTATACAATATTCTTCACGGTATATACTTGTCTAAAGCTGCAAACGTACTGATGGCGGAAGAGGGCGGCGCGGCGCGGTAGCGTCACGGTATCGGTTGTAATATTCGCAATCAAACGAAGAAGCACGCACCAACCGCTGTCAAGTACGTTTGGAGCATTGATTTGAAGCTTTAGTTTTTTTTATATATATGTAACATGTTTATTTTAGCAGGATGGGAAATAGAAGGGATAACTCAACAATAATTAGTCCATCAGATTATTAAAAATATCGTACACATATTTTTGTGAATATTTCTTTTTGTTACCCTCCGTGATTTCTGATGAATTTTGTTAAGTATCTTTAAGTACTTCGAGCGACAGAAAACATTTTTAAGACATAGTAAACTTTATAACTTTTCTTAATGCCATTTTTATTGGCACCCACTCCTTTCAATCGCTTACAATGAAAAAACGAAAAATAAAATCAGTTGTTTTGTATCTTTTGACGTTAAACTTCCATTTTTTTTTTCGTTTTGTTTCGTTCCGTGTCGATTTTAGAATAATTTCTGTCCATTTCGTCCATGGATGTCGTAAGAAGCGACTAAAGAAATAGGTTAAGGTATAAGTATCATAGCGACAGGCTAGCAACCTATTTTTATCATCCCTTTAACTTAAAACCCAAAATTATGCTAGAACTGGCTCTGAAACCTGACATAGTCATGATTTTGTCTATGAAGTAGCGCTTCGTGAGCTCTGCCTACCTCAAATGAGGATTTAGAGCATCGTTTCACAGCGACGCAGAGCGGGTCCCGTGCGCACCAATCCGGGTCGCTGTGAAACGATGCTCTAGTTATACATTAAAACTTCCGTGAGACTCACTCATGTTAAAAATTATCGGATAACTCACGTTTAATAAATCGAGTTTAGTTCGACATGTTTCGGACTAATTCGTAGCCAGTCAGTTCAGTCGCGCGAAAAGAGCCGAGGCGCGCAGTTCGCGTTTGGCAGTAGCAGCTGCCGCAGCTCCTAGATGAAGGGCTACGAATTAGTCCGAAACATGTCGAGCTAAACTCGATTTATTAAACGTGAGTTATCCGATAATTTTTAACATGATGCTCTAGTTCCTCATTTGTGCTCCAGCTCCGGGCGCCCGTAGCAACAGCCCATACGGGTCTCCCGGACAGCTGTGCAATCAGCCTCAATTGCCTTAATGCTGTCTTTCAGTCTTCAACGGCAATTACATCAATAAACTCGTGTACTACGTAGTCTATCGTGTTTATGTTAATGTAAAATGTCAGCCTGTTGTAGCCGAGTCTAATGGAGCGCAGCATACCCTATTAGCCTATGCAAATACTTGCAAATTACATGCAAAAGGCAAGATGAAGAGTTTCCCACGAAATGCTATTAACACAGATTGCTTGTCTTAAAAGGATTGGAAATGAGTCTTTGAGAAACGTGCAACCAATTTTAGTGTTTTTTAGGGTTCCGTACCCAAAGGGTAAAAACGGGACCCTATTACTGAGACTTCGCTGTCTGTCTGTCCGTCCGTCCGTCCGTCCGTCCGTCCGTCCGTCCGTCTGTCTGTCACCAGGCTGTATCTCACGAACCGTGAGAGCTAGAGATTTGAAATTTTCACAGATGATGTATTTCTGTTGCCGCTATAACAACAAATACTAAAATTAAAACAATTATAATAATTAAGGGGGGCTCCCATACAAAAAAGGTGTTTTTTTTTTCTATTTTGGATCTATTTAAATAACTGTAACAGGTAAATACTTAAAATGCTCACAGAATATTTAATTAAGTATTTACTTTAAAAGGAAATAATTAAAATAAAATTAAATTTGTATTTAAGGGGGGCTCCCATACAAAAAACCTATTTTTTTGCAGTTTTTTTTTGCTGTTGTGGGTCTATTTAAATAATTGTAACAGCTAAATACTTGAAATGCTCACAGAATGTTTAATTAAATATCTACTTTAAAATAAATAATTGAATAAAAATAAAATTAGTATTTAAGGGGGGCTCTCATACAAAAATTCTGATTTTTTGCAGTTTTTGGTACGGAACCCTTCGTGCGCGAGTCCGACTCGCACTTGGCAGGTTTATTTATTGTTGGCAAATTATGGCAACTTTTAGTAACATCCTGTGTCGTGTCTTGAGTGATACTTCTCCTTTTCCCAAATAACAAAAAAAAATACTGCAAAATCTACACACAAAACGCTACGTAATCAAAAACTTTAATTACTATTACAGGTTTCGTAGCCACTTCTAGCATATTTGTTAGGTTTTTAGTTAAAATACTTGCAAAAAACATGGATTTAATTTAAAAATTTTATTTCACCAAAAGATAAATGATTAGTTCTTGACAATCTTGACATATCGCAGAACGTTGTCACAATTAAGTTTACACAAAAGGCAAAGATTTCCTTTGTCAAGCAATTGCAATGTACTAGGATGATCACTGTAAATGGGTTCAATAGTACATATAAAACTGGCAGTTAGATTTAGCAGCGGTCTATTAGAAAAAAAAAACTCTAGATACCCGAAAGAAGCAAATTCATAATTTAAAATGAGAACAAAAATATACAGTAAAAAACAATATCCTCGGGCTGCCTGGTAAAAAGAAAAGTTTGGGGATAATCCAAACTCATTCTTGTCAGTATTTTGTGACGTCCGTCGTCGTCATTGTTAAAGTTTTAGTTAAGTACATTTAAAAAGAAATTCGAATGCAAACACGTTTGAACGAGCAGGCTGGTAAGAACTTATACAAGCCGTCCCGATAAAAAAAAGAACGACGACATTGTTCGATCGTTCAAATGAAATTTAAATGAATTCTAATTTTGAAATGACTTCATAGGGGCTTTAATATTGGAGTGTTTGACAGGTGACAGCGCGTTCGATATCAAAACCCTTTGTGTGTTCGTTTGGAAAACAGCTACTTTGAACCCTATGTCAAAAGGTAAAAAGGTCACAGTTGATGATCTTTTGTTTGTTTGAATACGTAACCGACTGGCTGGAAATTAAATGGTTCGATTTTAACTTTGCTTTTTTTTAATAAACCGCCTCTCGATTATAAAATCACAAATGAGGCAGGCATCATAAAAAGGCAATTCTCGTGCGTTTTAATTTAAGTAACAAAAAAAAACAAATCAGTAAATTAAAATAGAGTGTAGCAAATTTGATACTAAAATAGCATTGACTATAGTTTCTTCAGTTCTTATCCCAATAACCGCCTTTTACTTTGGGATTATTTAGATTTAAACTAAAGTAGTATACAAAAAAAGTAAATGATAAGTACTTTCACCCTTCCTTATCATTCATTGTCGTCCGTAATGATTCCGTCCGTAGTGATGTCGTCCGGCCACATACTACTGAGAAATCCATCCCACAAAAGAACTTCATGACTATGTGCGTTAACGTATTTTTTACCGACTTTAATAAGAGGAGTTTGCCCATCCGTGGGTATCTTTATAACACCAAGACCAACGTAAACACCAAGACTAACATAAAAAAAAAGTTTCAGAAGGGAAGTCGATAGAAAAATCCTTTCTAAAATACATTAAAGCTCGATCTCCCTTTCGGGAATTTAAAGGGTTTGTGCATTTTTTTTAATAATGCGCCAGTCTAAAAGCGCGTTTATTCAGCTTGGTCACATTTTTACGAATTGGTTGCATACTTGTAATGCCGTTGTAGATTATTTGTTATACTTCCTGTTTTTCTGATAGATAACTAAACAACTATATCAGAATATTCAACCATTTTTACCGAGAGAAGTCCAGACAAATGAGACTTAAATAATTGCTCGAAACAAAATACGAATGCATTTTAATGATACCTCTCTTATGTTTCAAATATTGAAGGTGACAGGTAGCCATGTTGTGGAAATTTTATACTTATTGAAAAAATACACAAACTCTTACTTTTCGTTTCCTATCTAAATTTTAGAAACTCTCTCATTTTTTATTCAATAACAGTCGAAAAAGCTACAAAATAAAAAAACGGTTTAAAGCAACTTTTACGGACAGTTTGCTGTTAATATGTATAGTATTATTAGGAATACAACATTTCTTTGGCATTTCAACAATTGTAAGTAGGTACTCTACTTAAAACAATGGCCTAACTATTCTTGAAGATTCTAACACTTCGAGTTTTAAACAGTTTTTGAAGAAAAACATAATGATGGAAACATTGCATTCCACAAAGAAGTCTATTAAAACTTTTCATTTCTTTTGCTTTGCCAAACTAAAATTCAAGAGAATCCTAAAACAAACTAAATGCGTCATTAAGTAACAACAAAGATAAAAGTTCGAAACATTTTTATAAAATGTAAAAGTTGTAAAAAGTATGTTTTTTTGATAGAAAAATATAATTAATATCTAATAGTTAACACCTATACTTAAGTAATGATGGTTACACCTATAACATACTTTTATATTAAACAAGCGTATGAAGTATTTATACTTAAATCTTAATACTGACATTTATTAGCTTAAGGTATATCTTGCAATTTACGAAGGCGAATGGGCTTTACTGGTGACAAAATTGCGTTGCCAAAGCAATTGAGTCTATGTTACGTGAAAAGGAGAGCTCATATTGGTTAGCACTTGAAATGTGACTAAATCTTTTGGGAATAATAAAAATGATAATTAATTAATGGAATATTAATATGACCCCTGCGTATGGACTACATATTGATGTTTATCTGCATCGTTCGGACCCAATAGACTAATGGCCTATAATAATAAATCTGTATTCTGTGATCGTTATAATGTTTACATTATAAAATCGATACTGCCGGCTTAGCACAGCATGGCGACGAATAACTACACGTATAAAGTCCACTCGTATTCGTAAATTAATTAAAAAAACACACATAGACGGCAACAGTAATTTTATAAAATACAATGGGCTAAGATTATTTTACATCGTTATAACGGAGATATTTCTTGTTTCATCTTTTGTACCAAACAAAACAGAATCTTAGTCACGACTCACATTTACAAGCTTTTAAAATTATCAGTAGTAGTGATTTTTTGCAAAGCAGCAGTATTTATTTTGTTCAAAAATTTTCATCCAGTAAATAAAGCTATGAAGTAGTTTAGTTTTATGCCATTGCCTCTACATTTAGAACAACTGAAGAAAATATTTTTTTTTTCAGAAACACTGTATCTTAAGTAAGCTTTAGGTATTTAAGTCTAAAATTACAACAACCTACTTATAGATAAGGTAACAGTTTATAAAAATACCTTATATATTGTACAAAAGTTATGAAGTATTCAAAGACGGAGAGACAATTTCATTCAAAATTAAGTGCCATTCGAAGTCGGCATTAAAACGAAGTCTCTTAAATGATTCAACCAATCACAATCAAGAATGTTTATTTATATTCCAAAAGACAGTGATCAATTCCGACCTACAGTTATCCATACAATGTAACCTAAAAATAAAAAGTCGCACATTTTGGCTCAAAATACACCACAAAAAGATAAGTCGTCTTTTCAAGTCCCAGCTCGGCACGTCGTCGATATCAAATAAGTACATGTGCGATATTTTTCTCGATACTTGATAACCAAAACACATTTTCTCGGCATCTATCAATCAATTCACGTCGAATTCTCAGACAGCTTGTAGAGATATCGATTCTTTGGGTGTCAGAAGCGATCGGGCATCAAATTATATATTTACCTACGCATCTCAAATCGTATTAGTCAGTAATAGAAAATCGTATGTGATTGGTAGACATGCTCTTTGCTATGAAGCTGGGTTAATCTCAAATGTATCAAACGAATCACTTACATTTCCATTACATAGATTACGTGGAATGTACCTAAGTTGTATACTCCTAACATTCTAACCGAGCTTAGACGACGTAGAAACTTCGGTGCTTAGCGGCAAAGAAAAGCAGTATTATTATAATACATTTATTAATTGTGTCTTTTTTCCTAACATTCTTAGAGCTAATTTTTCAATCACCAGATAAAACATATCTGTCCGATAAATGTTGGCTGTCACTTTTCTTCTATATGACGCGAAAAAAGGATAGCAATAATTTGAACTGGCAGATAAATTTATCTGGTGATTGAACAATCGGCCCTTACTTATCAAAACTTTAACTCAAACCACACTCCAAGATAAGCCAAGTTCCTTTTTTTAACAACGTCAAATAGGCCCTGAGAACTAGGGCGTCATAGAATTCAACAAGTAGTATGAAACCGCTTTCTTCACCAATCATCCAATTCCTACCTTAACGTTAACGAGTACGCTCGGTAGAAGTACCAGGCTAGCAGAAGATTAAAGGACATGTAGATTCTCGCACGACTTCGACTTGGAAATGTCGTTGATGCAGATCTTTTGAAGCAGTTCCCGGGCGATGTTCAGTGAAATGTGTGTTCTTGAACTAGCTAGCTTTGGCGGCTTCGCTTCCTGGGAAAAAAGACAAATGAATAAAAAAAGTATATTTAATTTTGTATCTTCTCATAAGTAATACAAAATCAATCAGACGCACAAATACTACTTGTATCTATCGGTGACCCGAAATGGATTATCAAGCAATATTTGGTTAGCGAATATTCTTGATATTATATTTTATTTTTGTGGCTGACTATCGGGCTTTAACTTTCAACAAAGCAGTAGGTGTAGGATCACCTCTCTGAAGGTAATAAATACATTTTCTTTTATGAATAAAACCTTTGCGCTTTTCGCTGCAGTCCCTTCAAGCCTTTTCTCCAAAATAAATTTCTTTCGCTTTTTCTATTACGTAATGTGATTTTATCGGAAATACTTATGACATAAATGCTAACGTCGACTTCTACTAATTCTATAAATAGTAAAATTTTGACTACATTAAAAGTTTTTATCTTATAAATACGATCACCTGACGGCTGAAGATATTTGTATAAATATTTCAATTTATTAAGACATTTGAAAAGGTTTAATTAAAAGATTTCATTAGGGAAAAATCTTCGGGCTATTTTGCGGAGAGGGCCATTAGAAAATTCACCAATAACTCAGATTGTTCGCTCTTTGAGTCAGACCTTCACAAAATGCGGTTATGCCCGAATATCGACATTCATTGCGGGCTTTATAAGCTATAGATTTAAAACCAACGATTAAACGCGGCAAAGGAGAGGATCTCGAATATTATTTCTGCCTCCGTGAAAATAAAGTTGTAAGAGCGGCGCTTCTATGAATTATTCAAACGAAAAATCTTAATTGATTTTTGCTAGTGATTACTTCTCTTTGGCGGTTTGGTTTGTTTGAATACGATTTCTTCTGATCTTCGAGATTAATAATTTTCATCCGAATTGATATTGATACCTGTTTGAGTTGGTGCAATTTGTTTAAGGTACGTAATCACTGGTGATTCTAAATTTAAGTTTATTCTTTTGATTTTTAACTTTGATGGTGCTAAAAATGTTTGTTGCTAGATCAAGTTTGAGTTACATTCTACATATTGCGCTTTTATTGCAAATTCCTACGGTTATATCCGTACTTGTAAGTTAAGGTAAGAAAGATTTTACTGCATCCTTTCTAACATCGCTTACATTGTTGATTTTCAGTGTTGAGATGCAAGTAGCTTTTCATGGCAGCACTGTTCGGACTTTGTCGTCATAAAATACAAAATTCCCAAGATGTGGCACAGACAATGGATTTTGTTATACAGTTTTACGTAGAAAAAGCCGTCTATACCACTTGTGTCTAAACGTCCAATATGATTTATTTACTGATCTGTAGTATTTATGTTTGGATATGTTGGCATTGGCATTGCATTTTAATAAGTAGTTTTACAATAAATATATTCAAACAAAATTAGACCTACTGTCAAAGTGGATAAACAAACGTCAAAAGTTATCACCACTACCATTGCTATGGCTTGAACTCGGAGTACAAATAAGTGATGTAGCAAAAAATATTAGCCGCAGTACATTTTATATGGACGCTCCGATTGTCGAGCGTGTAACAGGTCCATATAAAAGGTACTGCGGCTACGACACCCGATTAAAAATCGTGCCCGACGCGGTGGGAACGGGGGCTAATATGTCAAAATTTTAGTATGAGAGGGCTTGGGCGATAGTTCACACGCGGGCCCAGCGCGGATTGGGAACTTCACACTCAACGTTGAATTACTTCGTCGCTGTGTGTAGGTTTCCTCACGATGTTTTCCTTCACCGAGTAGCTCGTGATAAATATCAAATTTGATATCGCACATAAATTCCGAAAAATTCAGAGGTGCGAGCCCGGGGTTTGAACCCACGACCCTCTGCTTGAGAGGCCACAGTTCAATGTTAAACAAAGCGAGGTAATTACAGATGACGCGATCGAAGTATATCCGTACCTTGACCTTTTTAGCTTGCTTCTTCTCCCGACTCTCCTTGAGCCTGATTTGCTTGAGGATCCCCACGAGCAACTCATCGACGTTGTGCTGGATGCCTGACGACGTCTCTATGAACTTGCAGTCGCGAGACGTTGCTAGCGCCTTACCCTCTGTAACAAAACATGCTCGTTACGTCCCAATATTTAATCTACTTATCGTCAGTTTTGCAGTTTACTATGGTTCATTCAGGAGAACGTTAGACATTTAACGGTCGAATTCTCACACATTTTTAAGTATACCCAAGCCGTCACCGCAAATAGTGAACCCGTTTTCTTTGACAACATTAAAACAAACAGTACTAAGTGTTAAGTATTTCAATAATGATTTTCTTTTACCTTTGGAATTTTGAGAATAATTAAAATTTCCTGAATGGACCATAGGCGAAAAGATAACGGTGATCGAAGACGGTGTTGAAATTTCGTGCGGCGTCAACAGCTGGTGTGTTACTTTTACTTACAGAGTGATGTTGTTAGTGTTGTGGCGTACTCAACATTTGACAGTAATATAAACGACAATAATAACGAGGTCAATTTCTTGCGACGATGTTGTAAGAGGCGACTAAGGATTCTCATTGACCAGTGTCACTATTATAAATACATATACATACATACATATTCTCACGCCTGTATTCCCAAGAGGGTTAGGCAGAGCACATGAATTAAAAAAAAAAAAAAAAACCACTATTATACCTTTGTCATAAATACAGGCGTCAATGAAGGCGTGCACAAATAACGTTTGTGCAACGACAATTTTCAAAATCGGATTGGGAGTCGATTTGTGTTTTATCCAATACTTTCCAACAAGCTAAACAAAATGCTAGGCTAGTAGTATATTGCGACCCTGCCGTTCTCTGGGAGGCCATTACGCAACATTGACTTAGGATGTTTGCCCAAACTTGAACGGTGTACTGTTTATTTAGTTATGTTCAGATATTACAGAAGTTCGTGGGACGGATGCAATAGCTTCATATTGAATTGGAGGGAGTGAAAAGACAAATGTGAGTGAAATTCGCAACTAGACTTATAACAGTTGCCGGCAAGTTTTTTTCTAGTGTGTTTTCCAAGTAAAAGTTGCGCGCACTTACCTACTCTCACTACAAAAAAATCGTGGTGTACAACTTGACGAGGACTATATTTGTAATCCAGTATATATACGTCCTACTGCTGGACACAGCCCTCGTTTCAGTAGTGTGTGTGAAGTTCCTAATCTGCACTGAGAGGCTTGTGACCAGAAGTGGGACGTATTAGGCTGGATTATTTTTATTTTAAACGCTGGATGCAGGTCGCTTCCAACAGAAAAGTACAGTCGGGGAAATTGGACGTTTAGTAGATTAAGATACTTCTAAAATTGGCCTTATTACTAAGTATTTCCAGCCAGTTGCATACATACATACATACATATACTCACGCCTGTATTCCCATGAGGGGTAGGCAGAGCACATGGATTCATAAATCCAGTGCCACGTCTAGCAAATTCAGGGTAACCAGATGATTAAACGTGATATTGCGGTGACAGGTTGCTAGCCCATCGCCCACAATACACTAACCCTTTCCCAGAGTCGACTCTTACGACACCCACGGGAAGAAAGGGGGAGGTGCTATTCTAACCCGGCACCACACATATTTCCAGCCAGTTGCATGACATAAGTACTCAATATAGAACTTCATGGTGAAGTTTTTCCTATAATGCGACCAAATTATGCTAAACCTTACTTTTGTACCTGCTAAACTTTCAGATTCCCTGACTGTACTTATGGAAGTCTAAAGGGGGGGGCTATGTTCATCAGTGGATGTCCTACAGCTGAAATGATGATGGTGATGATGATGATGATTTTTATTATACTTAATAATCAAAGATAGCTGATAATGGTGCGAACATCTTACCGTTGGTAGAAACTTGGCGCGCTCTAGCCAAGTCAGCCTTGTTCCCCACCAGCACCACAGTCCGCTCAACCGTGAACAGCTCCCTCGCCAAGTACGCCAGGACCTCACCAGCCCTCGTGAACGAACTCTTGGCCACCACGGAGTATATCACCACGCACGCGTGAGGCTCGTACGTGGAAAGGCAGTTCTCCACCTGAGAAGTGAAGTGTGAAATGTACTGATGCTGTCCCAGAGGTTGAGAAAGTTTGGTAATGCAGCGAAAGCTGAATGTGTCACACGTACACTTCTTTGTATAAGGTTTTCTCTTAGTACCTATTAGTTCTTTTTAATATTTTTGAGTTGCGATGTTATGATATTTGTTACATTGTTTAATATACATATGTATTGGTAGTTTCTGCAACTATTTATTATACATTCCAGTAAAGTATATCATCAGGGGGTCAGTTTAACCCTATATGTAATGATAGGCATCTCTGTTAGCAATAAATGCAAAGTCTAATCTTAAGTATTCTAACGAGAATAGATCTATAATAAATTTGCCCATCCCTTGTCTGAAGCTAAATTTGAACGATTGCTAAAGTCTGGTCGTGGAGCACAGCGAAATCCGACCAATGACCCGCTGCTATCTATCTCTGTCGCACGCGTGCAGTAATATGGCCCTCACGCTCGCACAGTGCGACGCACGTGCTCAAGTGCGAGCGTGAGGGCAATATTTATTGCCCGCGCGCGACAGAGATAGGTAGTAACGGGTCAACGCTCAAATTACTCTGTGCTCCGCGACCAGTACTTAGAAGGGAACTTTTCTACTAACCGACATTTCAGTACTGGGGTGGTCTATAAATATTAGTTCAGACTCTTCGCCGTCTAACAGGACGGACACAGATTTCTCTCCAAACTCATCATCTGGAACAACAGGTATTAAGTTCAGTGGGTTGCCGTTAAATCGGCCATTTTGTCTTTTCGAATCGTCTTCGTGAACACTGGGTCGATATTGACATGATTGCTAGAAAATTACATTTACAAAGTTAACTTCAAAGATTTCGGCGGAGTTGAAAATTGTTATAGGTAGATATAGAATTGCAATCTGCAATACAGGGTGAAATCAAAATCAGGGTGAAATACTTAGTTAATACGGCATGTAATGCATTCGTTTAAATTGTTAAATTAGTCTGATAAAATGTAAGACATTCATACTCAGGTGACTTGAAATCACGATGTATGGAAATCAACTTTAATAAGACGAATTAAAACAATCGAGTTGGTACATTCCATTTTCCAGCTTTAGCTGAGTTAGAGACACTTATTTTGTATTATCATTTTGATTTCACTCTGTTTTGCTGTGGATATGGATACGTTATTCCAACGTGGTAAATATTTACACATTAAGAAAGTTATTTCAGAAAGAATGCATAAAATGTCCAAGTTTTGCTGCAAGGTCCTTGTTAACTTGGTTGTGTAGTATCATAGTTACTTTTACGGGTACAATCTCAAGATTCTGTTCATTATTTCAAGTGTTTTAAGATCCACCAGATCATGTCTAATCGAGTTTAAGTAAGCATTTCAGTAAGACTTGAAACGATTTGATCGGAAATCTTTCAATTCTAGAATTTGATTACAAGTCAATCGACGTCATTGTGTTCACGCAAACGATCTTATTGACAAAATATTTAATTACGGTTAGGAAACAAATATTGTTTAAAGTAAAATGAAATTGTCACTCTGGGCGTAAAGGTTCTCATAACATAATAATGTAAGCTCAAGGGAGGATAAAATAAATAATACGTGTCGTGAAACGAGGAAAAACGACGTCACGCGTAATATGTTTTTGCTTAATGTACATTTTCTCGCTTATCAACCTGTCATTGTCATATTTAAGAGCAGATTCTGAATATTTTATTTTTATACCCAACTACGATTATCTGGGTCTCCGATTTTCTCTCTAACAATACATCGTTAGCGCTTTCAAAGTCCTCAATCTAGAAACTCTGTTTAATTCCATTTAACTGTTGAAATTTTCAATAACAGACAACCTAAGTACACATTAAATACGTGCACGTAATATAAAATGCCTAAGTAATACAAAACAGCCAATAACTTGGTCTAATACTTCACAACCGAATCAACTGTTTTCTAATCCACCGCAGAGCAAGAATATAAAGCTATGTGACTATGACGTTTCCTGCATTTCTGTAGAGTGTCAAAATCAATTCATCCAATAGTACAGAAATATGTACAAAGCCTCTGCCAGAACTTTCTTTCTGGAGTTCAATGAAGACATGTTTGTATTGTTCTGCGTTTTATATCTTTCCACCTACTCGTACAAGGAAATGTCGATAGCTGGCTAATTCCGGCCCGATCCCGAGTTTCCCCTCGCCCTCAATGCGTGAGAGGAAGAATGGGATAATTTGTGCGTACGTTTACCCCACAAGTGCCGCTTATACAATTTTAAATCGCCGAAAACGCAACCTTATTAACTCCGAATCCCGCTGTGTATCTTTTTTTACTAAATTGCACGTACATCACGCCTGTATTCCCGGTTGGGGTAGACCGAGCACACAAAACCCTACATAGACAGAACAATTACTATTTGGCAAATAATAAACCTGGCCGCAATTTTTCTTTTTTGGCCGCATACTCAAACTTCTAATTTAATAACTAAGCATCGGGAAAATGATTTAACCTCTAAAATACTATTTCATCTTCTTTACAACGCCAACAAAAATTACAAAAAAAGCTTCAAGTCAAGACCAACAATTATTGTTACTTGCCACCAAATTTACTAACTCGGCCACGAAATTCGTAATTCATTATCACTTTACATTTTATAGCTTCCATACAAGCTCCTCAAAATTTATATATTGAAGCTTACTGCCAAAAAAGTAGGTTAGGTTAGGTTAAAACTGCGACCCCTACAGAAAACAAACTACTACCAAAAATAGGTTAGGTTAGGTTAGAACTGCGACCCCTACAGAAAACAAACGACTACTAAAAATTGGTTGGGTTAGGTTAAAACTGCGACCCCTACAGAAAACAAACTACTACCAAAAATAGGTTAGGTTAGAACTGCGACCCCTACAGAAAACAAACGACTACTAAAAAATGGTTGGGTTAGGTTAAAACTGCGACCCCTACAGAAATCAAACTACCACCAAAAATTGGTTAGGTTAGAACTGCGACCCCTACAGAAAACCCACTACTGCAAAAAAAAAGGAAGATGAATTACATTTTAAACATACCGACTTATGAAATTAGAAGCTAATACATTACTATTTTGGTGCCACATGAAAACATTTTAGAAGTTTCCCGCTTGAATGCATGTCACAAATTTAGATGCTAAATAATAAGCACGATGCCAAGTTATATTTACAGTGGCTTACATAGAAGATAATTAGTGGCTAAGATGACATAATTCAGACGACGGTTGATTGCGGCTGAGTTAGTAATTTAGATGGCAACTTAGATTTTTCTGAAGCCGATTATGCTATTAAAAAGAAGTCGGTTTAATTACTACCCAATTATTATTACCTAAATTGTAAGAAACTCCATTCAAACTCTTCAAAGGTGTTATTCTGTAATAACTAAACTCGCCGACAAGCTCGACGTCGAACTGTAAAATTTTCCATACAATACAGCTAATTTTCACACTTCGATGTAATCGTATTGTTTAGTAAGTAACGTTAGAGATTAACGCCACTAAAGTGTCTAGACCATACAAAATCTAGGTAAAAGCTTAACAAATTTCGTGCGCGTAATACCATAATGAACCTCGTTTATTATTCCTGACATGTCCGTTCGCTAATGGCTAGTCAGTTTTAATAAAAATTAAGGGTTTCGGTGTATAATACTAAAGTCATACGTGTATCTAAAACGTACCTAATTTAGTAGCTGAACAGATATGTGTGTAAGTTTAGAATAACCTAAACTATTGTACGTCAACTTTAAACCACAAAAAAACGTTAAATATGGCCACGAAACGTGTAATAGCTATGTTTATGGTCTATGTACCGTTTCGCGTGCTCTGCCAACTCTATTTGGGAATACAGCCCTGATGTATGAATGTCGTGTATAATATAAAGCTTTTTTGTCGGCTATAACCGCGTCGATTGGTCCCACATAAACTTGAGGCCAAATGCTCACAGGCCGACCGCTTAACTCGGGTATCGCCTGCGCGGTAAGAAGGGAGCGCGGGGAGACGTCAACGGGTGGGTGAGAGGGTGTGCGGGGCAGAGCTCACGTGAAACACGGCATTCTCTGTACCCCTGGCGTAATCAAAACGATCATGGATTCGATAACGCTTTCGTTTGCGAATTATCGCAAAATTGCATGGAAACTGCGGAACGGGAATTAGCGGGAAAATCCCGATGTATGAAAGTTCAAAAACCGCTTACGTTAGACGCTTGAAATTTGGCCTTAGTAAACTTCAAGCTTCGTTGCAACAGGATATTGCGAAATTCCCACGGGAACGGGAATTAGCAGGAAAATCCCGTTGCACAACTGCAGCGTTCGACATGTCTCCATACAATTCCGCGTTAATTCGCAAACGAAAGATTGTTTTAGTTTAGCTTAGCACTTTTAGCACTAGACGTTCTGCTCCGTTGACATCTTCCCCCCCCCTCCCTTTTTACCGCGCAGGCCATACGCAAGTTAAGCAGCCGGCCTACATTTGAGGAGTTATAATATCAGACGATTCTAACCTAACCTAACCTGTACATTGTGGATTAAACAAAAATAAATGACTTGAAACAGGAAAACCAAGACTTGGAATGGAGTTATGATACATAGGAGCTATTAGACATAAGGACAGAAAAGGGCTAGGTAACTAAAGGGAACTTACCACGTTTAGCTTCGCCACGGGAGCAAGTAAAAAGAAGTTATGTTATTCACAAAAAAGTTAGCGCCAGTCAGCCAAAGAGTTAAATCTAAGTGCGGCACAGGCAATAGCAATTTACAGCCAAGCAATTTACAAGTCATTTTAACGCTTTAATTGGCAATAAAATACAGTTGATGGTATTTCGTTACTTCAGAATTTTTAAAAAATGGAACGACGCTTTATGTGACATTTACTGCAACTTTTGTGTGACTTATGTTCAGAATTAGCTCTTTTCATTCCAACGGGAGATTTTTTTTCTTTTTCTTTATTAGCTTTGTAAATGTAACACAAAAGGTAGTTACAAAATTTGTTTTTGTTGCGCCTTTTTTGTCTCTCTCATTGGAATGATCATAAATTGTTTGAGCTTGTGATCTGAAGTAGAAATAAAATAAAACTGCAGAAAATATCTCAAAAGGTAATAGCAACAATAAAGTTATGTGTAGATTGCCAAGTACAGGGTTTCAGAATAGTAGTGAAATATGTCAGCTAGTTACGCAAGTATGAGACATTTCAAACACTGCAATAGATGTTTGACATACCTATTGAGAAGAGACTGTTGCCAATGTCTGTTCTTGTGCCTATGGTATAAAACTCACAAGTTCAAAACTTGATCGTCATCGACATCGACATCAACTTAGCTTTGATTTGTCAAACTGAACGCGGTAGCGTTTGCTACCGAGTTAGACAATACGTCTGTTAACTATTTTTTATGCAAAAAACGAAACTTGCAGTAGTTTGAAATGCCAAAAAACTTACGAGTAAAGCAAACAATAAAAAAGCAAGCATGTGGCCGATGCGGCCAATCGCTATAAAATAATTAAATTGGGACACACTCATAAATTGTTCTAGTAATATTTACAGAATGGCTAAAATTTTTCTAGTGCACTTAGTCTAGGTAGTGAAGAGATTTATTTGTTGTATATTGCATCGTCGAACCATGCTATCCAACGCTCAGATTGATATCATGATTTTCAGCAGTACATTATGTTTTTGAAGAAAAACTATAATTATTCTAAACTTGTGTGACAAAATTTACCTGCCTATTTCCGACGTATTTTTTTCACGTCATGGTTAAATTAATTAAGTAAATACGTGTTGCCAGCGACTTTGTCTTTATAAAGCTTAATCTAAAATTATTATTAACCACAGACTTATATCGAAATAGATGACTCAAGTGTATGTACTTCGCGTGCCAAAAAGGAGAGCAATGCTCTTCCTTTGACGCTAATTCTTTCAGTTTTATACTACTTAGATTAGGTTTAATTTCCTAGAGACAGGACAACTTGAAGGCGGCGTCACCTTTGAATTGGTTTCACTCGGACTGTCAATTTCCATCGCTAAAGCGCTCGTGTGACGTTACAGTAGGTAGAGAAAAAGTGGCACGCTTGGTTTTCATACAAATGCAGGAATTCGCGGTATCTATTTCGATATAAGTCTGTATTAGTCACTAATAATATCACAAGCACACGTCGATCTCATAGCGCCCCTTCTTTGGCGTCGGGTGGTAATGGATTAAGGATTACCTAAAATCATTATGCTAATTATACCTAATATAAAGCACCCCATCCGTAAGCGATTAAATTTGAGAACGTTTATCGGCAAATACCTCAGTTTAAACCAATTACGAACAATTACGTTACATTATAACGATTTAAGTTTTATGAAGTGTATGATCTTAATTATTGATAAATTGCTTGTGTTACTTAATACTGTTAATACTTGATAATTAACGGTATGTCACTATGACGTTTACTGTGAATTGATCCCATGGTGGCTCATGAATTAAAGTCCTTGGCTGGACGTTGTTTTTGACTGTATCGGGCTGTCAAAACATTTCTATATTGACATAAAGTAGGTTTTACACAAAGTGACAGCTGCCTTCATAATGAAGGTCCACTCCCAGTACAAACATCAATTTAGTGAATTTAATATTATCGATGAAGCGTAAAAGCTAATGGCTTCCACCTTAACAGGATGGGTTTTTGAGTGAGGTGAAGTAGTTGTCGAGACTGTTTCACGTCTATTTTTAACCTCCGACGCAAAAAAGGTGTTATAGCTTTGAGCTGTGACTGCGCCTTTTTATGGCGTTGTAGCTTTATGGCAATTTTTTTTGATATTTTGTTTGAAAGATCACACGATACCGCTGAAACTTGGAAGAAATATAGCCTCTACAATAGGAACCAAACGTTGCTACTAGGTAGTCAATCATACATTGATATAATATGTAAGGCGCTGCGCAGACGACAGACTTTTGTGCGATCGAGTCTGCGGAGCAATAAAAATTCTGAATAAAAACTGTCTGCGCGCCATTCAGAGATTTTATTGCTCCGCAGACTCGATCGCACAAAAGTCTGTCGTCTGTGCAGCGCCTAAAGGTGATGTCACAGTCATTTTCAGACAGTAAAAAGATACAAATTGTAGTGTTTTGTCCGTCAGTCAATAGATCCATTAAAAGCCTAAAATTACTACGTTTATCTAATTTTTAGTCTGGTATGTTATTACATAATTGTATAGTTATTTACCCGCATTATATGTATAATTTAATTCCGTCAGCGTTGATTTAGCGGAACGGTAGTGACTTTCAATAAGAAAGCATCAGATCTAATGCACAAAAAAAACATGAAATACAAACGGCGCGAGTTTGAATTTTATTCGAAATTGAAATTTCAAAAGACTTCGGGGACACCTCTATAAAAAAAAATACAAGTAATATGGTAAGTTTTGTACTGTATCCCTTAAGGGTATCTTACCGCCAACTTAAATATCGATACCGACAAAAAGAGAGGCTTTAATGTCAGGGAAATTTGATGGTTAGCAGGTTGAGATACTTCTAAAACTGGCCTTATTACTGTTTGCAGCCAGTTGCATGACATAAATACTCAATATTGTACTTCATGGCGAAGTTTGTCCTGTAATGCGAACAAATTATGAAGGCGGTCAACCTGCTAAACATTCAATTTCCTCGACTGTACCTTAGCTCTAGTTTTTCTAACGAACACACAATTCAAACTAAGATCTTCACATTCCCGCATATTCGATTATTACACGCCAAATAAAGTAACTCAATCAACCCCAACCCTCATAGCTTTAACTAAATAAGCCTAAACGCTTACATAAATACTTATCTCCGTTGACTTACCCGGGCATCGCTTTAACGACCGAACGAGCAACTATCAATCTTAATAGACCGGGGTCGGGGCGACGACCCCCAAAATGCTAATCCTCGGTATACAACAAATATACGAAATATAATTTAGATGTATAGACATGACTGTAACTGAGAAAAAGCCGCCAAGTGCCAGTTGGACTCGGGCACGTAGGATTCCCTACCATTGATCGTAGTCAATGTTAATTTGTCAATGATTACTACTTATAAATAAGTGCTCGCCTGTCAGGTAGGTACTATTTATTGATATCGAGCATAAAAAGAAAAAAAGAATGTTTTTATTTCTGTTCTTTTCAAGTCCCTATATGCGTTTTGTCATTTTTGATTTCAAGCAAAAAAAAGGGCAAAAAAATCGCATTTGTTGAACTTATTTTTTTTTTATTTCTTGTTACGCTAGAAACCCTCGATCATGTATGCAGAGATTGATGTATGTGGAACAAAATAGGTCAGAATCGTCGCAAGTAGACCAAAGAAGTCTCTACGTTCCCTCTTTGGAATAGAGGCGTATTATTTGTAAATGCAAAATAATGTCACGAAAGTAAAGTTAGAATAGTTGAAGTCACGTATCAAACATCAAAAATGATAAAATTTTATGAGATAAGGCTTGACAGTTTGCGCTTGAGTTACTGCTGTGCACGTTTACTGTGACAGATTGCGCTTGAGTTACTGTTGTGCACGTTTACTGTGTTAGGGTTCCTTGGTCACTTGTAAGCCGCTGTCCGTTGCCAAGTGAGTGAACAAGACAAGGACTTATTTAGGTTTGTGGACCCAATAAGAATTACGAGTATTATGGCTGTGTCATATGAATCTATGAGGTTTCATTCTCTTAATTACCTTTACATACATACATTACGCCTGTAATTTTAAATGGAGTAGGTTGAGCAAACAATACGTTCTACAGGTAAAAATTACAAGCAAGATGGTGAATTTCAAAGGGTGACTTGTTCCTTAAGGGTCTCTTACAGCCAACATTAGGTACACCTTGATATAATGGAAACCTAATTATTGTGTCCGACAAAAAGAAAGGCTGCAATAAACAAACATACACTAGCTACATAGGCAACATGTTAAGTTTATTATGTTTTTAGTTTCCCACAGTACATACCTACCTACCGTAATATGCATAGTCAAACTTGGTTGCTATAATTTCAATAAAATTTCCACGGAAGAATCTAACTTAAAAAACTCTACAGAACCATTCATTACTTACGCTTTAATATCCCAAGGCTTATAAAGTAAATAGGAGCTGATAAATGACTCGAGGAACGCTAAAAATGGCCTCTTTCCGTTTCGGATAAAACGTCTTTTTGTTACTTTCCCGACAGTAACGATGTCATCAGTAAAAGATAAAGACGGACCTAGTTTGGATAACAACCTTTATTTAAATAAACTGCTTCAAACAAAAGAATCCAAGAACTTGATATTCCACAGTCTATTGATCAAAAACGTATATCAGCCATGTTTTTTCCTAATGGGATAAGCCGAGCGCATGAAACGCTATACACTACTTCACTACTAATAGCCACTTTTAACATTTAGGTTTCAACATAAAAGGAAGAGGTATAACAGTGACAGGTTGCTTGCCTAAAGCATACCTTTCTAAACATTCCTTAGTCGCTTCTTACGACATCCGAAGAAATGGAGTGTTGGTATTCTAAACCCGACACACCACACAGTATGACTGGAATAACATTACATTATTTCACGTTCACGGACACAGGGCCATTTCAAATTTATTGTGATACGGCACAGAAATTCTCCATACAAAATGACATGACGTCTAGGGACGGATTATCGTATCACAACGTTTTGAATCTGTGTGTTGCGGCAGTAACGGCCAGAGACGTACCGTCTGTAGACGGTACGTCATATCAAGCGGGTAGTAAGACCCAGTGTTACGGCACAAACGGCCCCAGACGGAATCGTCTATAGTGAATCGAGCGGCCACAGACGTAGTGCCACAACACGAGCTTCTCGTCAATGTATGCGTGACTTAGGTAACTTTTGTTCTGTAGTAAGAGTGGTTGCTGTGGCACTAGTGGATTATGGTTTTGCCGAAAACGGCACAGAGTCATAGACTTCCTATATATACTACGAGAATTAGCCTGCTGTGGACGGAGCTCCACTTTTGGTGAAATTAAGTTTGCCGTCTACAGACGTAGTGCCACATCACGAGGGTTTTCAATCCCGTCTCTCAACGTACTGTCCGTGAACGTGTTAGATTACCTACCGAACAGCAGTCAAAACCTGAAAAATTTACCGTCGATAAGTTTAGTGCCGGACTGAAGCTGTTAGGGAAATCATTTTTCGACAACTACTAATATCAAAATTGAATGTAGGATGTTTTTTATCTATTTTATCTGAACCTGGTAATGTTGCTGCCAGAATGTTTTATTATAAGTTTATGGTGTTAGTTTCTATATATATTTTTTATGTTTGAGTTATTTTGTGTGGCTGGCATATTATTTTATCAAATAAAACCCCAAGATAAATAAAAAAAGTTCAGTGCGTTAGGCGCGTAAAAAGGAACGTTTTTAACAGAGCGAAAGACGCGCAAAGCCCTGTATCAGTCTTCCAGAACGTTCGTCCTCTTTTTTCTAAATTCTGGTTCTCGTAAAACGTATCCCAGCGGTGCTTCCAAATTCAAACACTTCGGCTGTTCAATAAAGATTCGCTTCTACAACTTGAAATCGGATCGTGATCTTTTACGTTCTCGTCACCCCTTCACCTACGCCACGTTGGCAATAGCCTCACATATATCGATATCTGATATACAGGGCGTTCCACAGCTCAAAGGAAAGTTCCTTAAATATTAAATGTGTAATGAGGGTGACCTTCCATCACCAGCAGGCCTGACTAATTACTGAAATTATAATTTCCAGTCTGCAGGTGCATCAGTAAACATTAAGGAGTTGACCTTCCATTATCAGTTCAGTCTTTTTTTTTCTGCCAAACGTAAATACTGATATGGCTTTGAAATATGTACTAAAAACATTACCTGTGCCTATAAAACTTGAGGGTTGCCCTCGATTTATCTCATATGCCATCATCAGGTCAAGATATTCTGACAATGGGACCACGTGGAAACTATATCCTTTCAGACAAAAAAAGAATTTTTCAAATCGTTCCAGGCGTCTTCGAGTAATCAGCGAACACACATAAAAAAAATGATAATAATGATGATAAAAACAAAGATCCCGACGAATTGAGAACCTCCTCCTCCTCCTTCTTCCTTTTTTTAAGTCGTTAAAAAGAAAAGACAGTGCTACAAGATTTAAGGTAAGGTACATACACATACGATCATTTGTGTCGCCAACCGGGACACCCTGTACAATATATTGCGATATGACATGGCTATTCGATAAGTCGACAGCTTGCGAGGCGTTCGGAAACGTGAGCATCCCTCGAATTGGCTGTAAACAGGTTCAGAGTGGATTTGTCAGTTCGCTTTTGGATTCTGTGCAATTATGTGTCGTCGCGAACTGAACGTGGCCTCGGTAAGTAATCTACAAACACAGCTCAGGATCAGGGATGTTGCGGATGCATTTTTTTTCACATCCACGGATGCGGATGCGGATGAGGATTTTAAGAGGTCCACATCCTGCGGATCTGTACAAAAAACTCAAGTGCTGATTTGGTAGGGTAAGAAAACAAAGTACCTAGCCGGTTTAGCATGACAAAGCACGAGTAGAGATACGCGCGAGATAGGCTATACCTGTCACTGTCTAACTAGAAACTTCACAAAGTGTATTGTATTGTATTGTATGACTCTTTATTGCGCATAGCTTTGCCCGCGACTCCGTTCGCGTGGAATAGTGACCTTCGGCAATTTCCCCCGTTTTTTTCCACATTTTCCAGTGTTCCTTCGCTCCTATTAGTCGTAGCGTGATGTTATATAGCCTAAAGCCTTCCTCGATAAATGGTCTATTCAACACAAAAGTTTTTTTCAATTCGAACCAGTAGTTCCTGAGATTACCACGTTTAAACAATCAAACAAACAAACTCTTCAGCTTTATAATATTAAGTATAGATAAAACAATTACAAGAAACAAGATACAGGATAACAGCTTCATGTACAAAGGCGAACTTATCCCCGAGGGGATCTCTGCCTGTTAACCTTCGGGCAATTGACAGAATAAGTGGAAACGAGTAAGGTGATAGGTAGTCTACCCCGCGCGCGCGACAAGTCACACGTGTTGCTGTTCATTTCGATGGTGCAGTCGTTAACGAATTCGTTTGCGAGTTGTCGCGGAATGTATGGAGACTTGTCGACCGTGGCAGTTGTGCAAACGTTCCGCTGGCGGCGCTGTCTCGCTTTCCATACAATTTTGCAATAACTCGCAAACGAATTCGTTAACGACTGCACCATCGAAATGAACACACTAGACGTACAGATCTTGTCACGATCACGACAAAATAATCGAGGCGCGTCACCTTCACCGATTCACCGAAGTCCAAAAACAAATCTGCTTTCCTATTGGGCGACACTCGACACGCACCCAGTCCCACCACTTTCTTTCTTGTCGCGACATACTACACATCCGCATCCGCATCAACTCCGCATCGATTTATAAGGACGCGGATGCGGATGCGAATATCCCTGAACATCCCTGCTAAGGATGATGAGTCGAGCGGGATTTGATTACTAGGAGATTAATTTATACATACCCTTATGTGTCTCGTAATTATGTTCATAAACGATTCAACGGAGATCCCTATGTCTTTGTCTACCCCGCAGGGTATTCCGTATATTTGGCGTGATTATACACAGATAATAATATGAATGTAGGTAAAGTTATGTATGTAGTGTAGCCGTACATAATTTATTTTATATAACTGCGAGTTATGCAAGAAATATAATGTGCGCACTATTTGTAGTCACAAAAACATAATTGTACGTACCTAATGTACCTATAAAAAAAGAATAAATGTAGAATAAATTAATGTACACGACGTGATTGTACTTATGTTTTGTAAGTATGAATTTGGAACTCGACATTGTACAGTCAAGGAAATTGATACCTGTGCCACTTTGAACCTTTTCAAAATGAGTTTCATATTGCTTTGATTAGTAACGGCACCCGTGTGGTGCCGGGTTAGAATAGCACCTCCCCCTTTCTTCCCGTGGGTGTCGTAAGAGTCGACTCTGGGAAAGGGTTAGTGTATTGTGGGCGATGGGCTAGCAACCTGTCACTGCAATATCACGTTAAACCATCTGGTTACCCTGCTGAAATTGCTAAACGTGGCACTGGATTTTTGAATTCATGTACTCTGCATACCCCTTTTGGGAATGCAGGCGTGAGAATATGTATGTATGTATGTATGTATGTTGATTAGTAAATAGTATGGTAAGTCACACTGGCATTTTTTGTAAAAAGGTACAAAGTGGCACAGTTATCAAATTCTGTGACTGTACAGAAGGTGCGGTGACAAGCCCGGTGTATTTACTACACCAGCACAGCTGCAATATCAACGTAACCAAGCATTATAAGATTATAACCGACATGACGTTATTATGCTCCTATCCGACGCTTCCCAGAGTCACCCAAATGCCAATACAGTTAATTACTCTATCCTAACCTTTAATCCGGCGTGGGCACAAAAACGGGGGTCCGTGGACGTCACCGCACCCTCGTCACGGAACCCGGGATTAGTTCGGCGCCTAATTTCATTTATACTCGTAACTACAGCGTGGTCTAAGTAGAGGCAGGTTTGTAAAAACCATAAGGCATTTCCTCTCCGTCAAAAAAAAAAAAAAAAAAAAAAAGGTTTGTAAAAACCAAGGATTTGTAGGCGTAATTTACTGTATTATAATCCGATGATCATGAGATTGCTTAATATACCAGTCGGCTTAGCACGCCAACACGTTTTAGTTGCGTTGCGCGCGGGGTAGACTTATGACTCTTTCTGACGTCTCTAATTTGACAGTGACAGGTATAGTCTAAGGCTCAATTCACACCAGAAGAGCGGCGCAGCGCGGCGTAGCGGAGCGACCCGCTCCGTGGAGAATGCGCGAGGATTCCTGCGACTGTTCGAGAAGCCGCTGGAATGCGTAGGAAGTCGCTGGAATTTACATATTGACATATTGACATATTGACAGCGGCCGTCGCGACTACTCGAGCATCCTCGGGCATTCCCGCGACAGCTCGCGCAGTCGCACGGCTTTGTTTATGGAATGCGCTGGAATTCCCACGGATCCGCGGGCATCCGCGCGCATCGTTAGAGTTTATCATGCGATAATAAGTCTTATTGTAATGAAAATAAAGTTGAAATTCTCATGACACTGAAACTGCGCTCCGCTACGCCGCGCTGCGCCGCTCTTTTGGTGTGAATTGAGTCTAATTCGCGGGTATCTCTACTCGCACCCTGTCGTCCTAAGGGGACTTAGTAGTTAAGTAAAGAATCACGAGTATTTTAAAGCCTGATTATGTAACAACTACGCTGTGTGGAGTCGGATTTAGAATGACATCCCTCCATTTCTTCCGTGGATCTCGTATGAGGCAACTAAGTAGGTTGAGGTATGCTTTAGGCGACAGGCTGGCTAACTCATAGTAAAAAATAACTCTCCCGGCTCAACAATCCCGGTTCGCGATGGTATTGTAGTGACAGGTGTTACCTATTTTCCTTAGTCGGCTTTTACATACACGGAAAACACGGAAAAATAGAACAAGGTCTTCATATCACGCTGTATTGTATTCTGCATACAATGCAGTGCAGATTCAATTTTGTCACTTATTGGAACCGGACCTTGTGTTACGTTGCACAAATATTGCAGCGCACGTACGAAATGCAATTGTGCTAAACTAGCGATTGTACGTGCCGCCTTGAGCTCTGTTCAGAGATTTCGATGCATTTTCGTTGCACAAGTACTCTAGATTGAATCTCGTTTTGTTTGCTATTGATTGCGCAGCGTCCATTTGAATCAGAATACTAGTATTTTAAGTAAGGTAAACGTCGCTGTGCTCGATACTGACCCAATACTTGGCACTTGCAACCTTTATGTCATAGTCACAAAGGTGACAGATGGGTCATCTAATGGGCGTTGAGGCGTCGAGCATTGGTACTTTAACCATATGTCCCAAGACACAATCATGTCTATGTTTTCAAAAAAGAAAGAAAAAGAAAAAAGACTTTTAAACACAATTTGACACAGATGAAACATTGTTTTCGATCTCATCTAAAAATAGATGTACCTAAAAATTTTACAAGTAATATCTTAAAGCTATGTGTGCAATGAAATGATTAGTTAAATTCTGTGCCAAATAGCGTCAAAAGGGCCGCATTCAGCAGGATAATGCAGCAAGCCACGATGCTGCTTTTCAGTGTTACCCCGTAATGGGGTAGGCAGAGCTCAAATGACACACGAACCGCTACGTAGACTACACTTTTACCGTAATTTGGGGATCGAAAACAGAAGTCAGAGCTATTATAGTGACAGGTTGCTAACCTGTCGCCTAAAGCATACTTATCTCAACCTATGTCCTTAGTCGCCTTCTGCGTCAATCACGGAAGAAATGGAGAGGGTGTAATTCCGAGTCCGATACCACGCGACTACCACCGACACCACTGTTTGTGTCAGATGAATCTTGTTAAAGCTAGTGACGTGACTTTTTACTTTAAATTAAGGCAAACGTTCTTTAAAAGTCCTTCGTAATTTTACTTACATCAAACCAAAGAGTAAAAGTAATTGAACGTTTTAATTATGGACGGCGTAAGCTTCTCCAATTAGGTATTTAGTCCGAAATAGCTTTACAGAACGTTGTTGGGGCTTCTCGCTTCATTCATTTATCGAATGAATGACTAATTCAGGGTCTTAGCTTAATTAATTTAAAATGTGAACGTTTTCAACCAACGACTTACGAAAAACAATAAGGTTTTAGTTCTAACGGTTTATTTAACCAAACGAGATTATAATTTTATCTCAAAATAAACCGCTCTTTTACGCGAATTGAATGAAAATTGAGTCACTCCGAGTAAAGAGTAACAGAACCTTGGTTTTACGTAATTGCATTGTGGTCGTCATCAATTACCGAGTTATTAAAGTAGGAAATTATTTCTTCAGTCTTCTGTTCATGCTCGTATAAACTTGTCAAATTACACAGCAAAATGACATACATTGGAAGCTTTATGGAAGAGTAATGACTCTTAAAATCGCTGGCAACAACTTTACTTTCAATGTTATGGAGTTGACAGTGCATTTTGATATTTTAATATACCTACATAGATGGGCATTCTTTAAAAACTGTACATTTAGTTTTCCGTACACAGAATCGGGTGTTTTCGATACAAATTGAAAAAATGACACTACTTTTTCATTCAAATTTTATGATTCCATTCCGGACCCGCCATGGAACAATGTAACGGAATGGAAATATAGAAAAAAGACTCTTTTTTTTTCGGTATCGATTGTGTATTTGTCGGTTTTGATTCTGAATTAGAAAATTTCACACACCATTTATAAAAAGGCCCCAATATTAAGTTCGTTAGTAATTAATTATTTCAAGGCTTTAATCATATGACACTGTTTTTAATAAAACAGAGTACAATCCCACGTCATGCAATGAAAATAACAATTACTCACTCTCTGAATGACGGAATTTCAATAAAAGCCTACACAAGACTTTCCATGTCAAATAAAAGGATTTCAATTACAGTCGCTTCTACAGCGGTACAGAATTGGAGATTATTTACAAGTAGGTACGATACACGAAGTAGGTACAAAAAGACAAAAGCATGCCAAAAAATTAGATAGGCTATTTTCTATATACAATGCGACAATGAAGAGTAGAAAGATAAAAGAGGAACTTAAAACCGAGCCACACTGGCGGGAATACCCAAAAATTTCGATATTTTTTATTCCGTATGCTACAATAATTTCGAATTTCGGGTCATACACAAACGTTAGTTCGCGTTTCTTCTGTGGACTGTGGACATGGCAAAGGTTAAGGGATAAGAAGTTCTGCCAGTTTAGATATTACTGTTAAAATAACTAGTGTTCGTAGTTAAATATTATTTAAAAGAATCATACAAAATAGAAAATTCCCCTTAATGTCAACTATGTGAAGGTTTACCCAGAAAGTGGCGCTCTCATAATTTCTACTCTTTAAAGTCGTGTTGTATAACACTACTTATATATTACAAGTTTCTATAACTCGTTTTGAGGCAGAAAAAAAGAAGCAGGCACCGCATTTAGGTACGGAATTTTGCGAATAGATTTCTGACATAGTTATAATTTAAAATTGTGTAATCATCGACAGAGTCTAGACAAGAAATCTGATTCTTAGAACACTTTGTAACTTTTTTTTCATTATTATTTCTTGACAGAAGGTTTAAAAGTTGTCTTGTAACCAAACTGACCATACAAATCATGACACACGTTCGATATTATACACATTTTTTTTAATAAATTGAATAATTCGTTTTTGACGACAGCCCATTATGATGCCGAAATTTTGCATCTTTAACACAACTCGTAAAATCTATATTTTAGTATGGGAGACTAAAATGACAGCTAGAAATGTCAAACGTAAAAATAATGTGAAGTGCTTATTACGAACAGTGTTGTCACAATTCCGGTTTCTGATTCGATTGAAACGAATCGTCAAAAATAATATTATTATTTTGTGCATAGCATAGCGGGTAAGTATAATAATTATTGTGTATTAGAGTATAATAAAACAAAAGTATGCTCTTTTTTTTAGTGCAGGCTTCACAGTTTCATATTCAATGTGATGTAATTTGCTTGAAAAACGTCCGCGAAACGTGAACACTAGGTTTTCCAATTTTATAATTTAAATATCATTATTTTCATATTAATAAAAAAAAATGCGGCGCGTCAAAAACAAAAGAATGTTACGGACTGCATTTGTTCCCAAATCGATGCGTGTCTTTTGTTTTTAAGCCTCAGTTCTATTGCTAACATGCAAAATTGACGTAGCGAAGCGTAGGGCAGCGTAGTATCATCGTCTGTCAAACTCACCCAAGCTCGCGTCGTAAGTATTCATGTACTCTGACGTCATAAATTGGGAGACGAGCGCCGTTTTGCCCACTCCTGCGTCGCCTAGCAACACCACTCTGTATTTGGGTATCTGTGGATGGAAAAAGATGTGTGAATACTGACTTTTGGATACAGTTAAGGCCATAAATAGTGTGGGTAGGTCAGTCGGGTCTTGGAGGAAAACTACCTTAAATCGTTAAGTTGTTAATAGAGCATTCCTTTTTTTTATAGAAATAAAACTGCATTCAAAGATTTTCTAAAACTCGCTTGCCTCACCCGGAACTCAAAAAACTAAAATTTAAAAAAAAAACTATTTTCTTTTTTACTAATCAGTATGATTAGGTACTATCTAAGAGACTTAAAGATAAAAAAACCTAGAAAAACTTTGACGAAAGCTTATTTTCACCCGCTAAAGTTCATACAAAACTTTTTCCCAGAATGGTTCGTTGATCGAATCGTCACTTCACAGAGTATCAACTCAGGAGTGCAGATGCATACTCACCGGATCAAGCTCATCCTCGTCAGGGGTGTCCAGGCTCGCCGAGTCCACGGGCCGGTAGCCGGAGCAGCAGGACCCGTCGAACGGGGACCGGTCCGAAGCCCTGCCGACAAAGTTAAACGAATTACAATACAAACAAAATATCAGTTTTTATGTGCTGCATTTATATGTATGTATACAAGAGTATCGAATTTGATATTTACCACTAGCTATTCGGTGAAGGAAAACATCGTGAGGAAACCTGCACACAGCGATGAAGTAATTCAATGTTGTGTGTGAAGTTCCCAATCCGCACTGGGCCCGCGTGGGAACTATAGCCCAAGCCCTCTCATACTGAGAGGAGGCCTGTGCCCTGCAGTGGGACGTATATAGGCTGGATGATGATACAAGAGTAAGTTTGAGATAGGTGTACGACGTACAGAGAAGTACGAACGGCGGCAAACGTGAATCACAAACCATCGCACATTTGCATAGGTATTCAACTTCATCTAATTTAGCTAATGAGTTAATTTCGAAAATATTCAAAGATTGAAGACAGTCCACGGCATTCTACGGGGAAATATTATAAAAAGTAATTGAGGTAAGTTTGCGCATCGCTTTTCTTAAAACCACTAGGTACTTAAAATATTGCCAAGTTTGATTCCGGGCACTATAAAAAAAATGACTGAAATGGCGGCAGTACGGAATACCATAAACAATTGAGTATCGGCACCGCGCCGACCACGTGTTCCGAATTTGAAATAATTTGTTTTCTTTTTGAATTGAATCATCTTTTGTTTTATTATGTTCGAAATTGATTGCAACTACATAATGGTAGCCATACACGATCCATTCTATCGTCCAATCGGCATGATGCCAGCCATACACGATCCATTCTATCGTGCAATCGGCATGACGCTATCGATTGGATCAGTTAGAATTGACCGTGTGTGGGAGTGGATTGGCATGACAGTTAGAACTGATGGCATGATCGAATTTCGATTCTTTTGGCTTGATCCAATCGATTGGATACTGCCAATTGGACAGTGTATGGCTGTTGGCGATTGGCAGTTCAGTTCGAATAACAAATCAAGGAAGATCATCAAGGAAGATCAATATTTTAGCAAACCCTGTTTACTTGATTAATGTGTTATTCACATTTTAAAATTTAAATTATGTATTTAATTAAAAAAAAAAAAACCGGCCAAGTGCGAGTCGGACTCGCGCACGAAGGGTTCCGTACCAAAAACTGCAAAAAATCAGAATTTTTGTATGGGAGCCCCCCCTTAAATACTAACTTTATTTTATTTTAATTATTTCTTTTTAAAGTAGATATTTAATTAAATATTCACATTTTAAATAGACACAAAACAGCAAAAAAACACGTTTTTTTCTATGGGAGCCCCCCTTAATTATTATTATTATTTTAATTTTAGTATTTGTTGTTATAGCGGCAACATAAATACATCATCTGTGAAAATTTCAACTCTCTAGCTGTTATGGTTCGTGAGATACAGCTTGGTGACAGACAGACAGACAGACAGACAGACAGACAGACAGCGAAGTCTCAGTAATAGGGTCCAGTTTTTACCATTTGGGTACGGAACCCTAAAAAATTGATCATAAATATGTACACCAGCTTTTGGCGTAATTCTCAGTTCTTCTATTAAGTTTGTATGAGCAAACTGTTTTCTCCTCATTAACCACTGCTTACACCACTCTGCTCGTTTTTTTCTTTTTTTTTGCTTCATTTTAATTAGTACGATGCTCAAAACGGCCATAGCATCGACGTCTGTCACCGGTGACGCCATGGCTGCAACTGAACGTTACTGCCAATTGGACAGTTAAAACTGATGGTGTATGGCCTATATGGACGTACTGCAGATTGGATCAAGCCGCCAATATCATGCCGATTGGACGATAGAATGGATCGTGTATGGCTGGCATATGGCTACCATTACAACTAGGTAAGTACTACAGGATACATTTGCTTATTGTCCCTTAACGTATAGTATGCACATTATGTTTCGGATGTAGATAAAATTAGATACCTAAGCGTTAAAGGGTGTATAACCTGTTAATGTTAATGTCTCACATTTCCCCAGAGCGGGATAAGCAAGCCATTCCTACCCCGACAACAGGATGTCAAAGTAATTGTCACCAAAACGTTGCCCATTTTGTGACCCTGCGAAATACTTATCATTATCTCTTGCCCGTTCCCGGAATTCAAATTATCCCCTTTTCAATGCTTATGCAATTGTTATCCCTATTTAAAGGACGGGAAAGGTCAATTCCGGCCTTTGGGTCCAAGCCCTTTATACCCTAACGAGTCTGAATTCCAGCCTTTTGCACAACCCTGTCGCATTGAGCAATTGGCGCGTCTATGAGAAAAATCTCGACAAGTCAACAAAGACTCGGTGTGACAGGGTTCTACCGCGAACGTCGCCTTTACAGACGATCTGCCATTATGTTTATTGTCACTTTGAAGAGCCATCAGTCACAATAAAGGATCTAGTTTAGTAAAAAAAATAAAAAATATATAAATAAAATATATTTTTTATTTTTAAGTAATAGTGACTATTGAATGTACGGAATGTGTCCTGTGTCTGATGTTGGGGACAGAATAACACCTCTCCATTTCTCCCGTGGATGTCGTAAGAGGCGACTAAGGAAATATAGGTTAAGGTACATTTTAGGCGACAGGCTAGGAACCTGTTACTTTTATACCTGCCAACTCAAAAGCTAAAAAAAATTGCTAGAAGTGACCACGAAACGTGAAATAGTCATGGTTTTGTCTATGGAGCGTTTCGTGTGTTCTGCCTACCCCATTTGGGAATACAGGCGTGATGTATGCATGTATGAATCTACGGACAATTAGGTTAAGAGGATAGGAGTCGCGCCACTTCTCCATACAAACGTAGTCCCCTGTTTTCTCCCTGAATAATGACATTAGAGCATAATTTTTTTCCATAAGATTTGTATCTGTTGTGGCTATACCCCTATGATTTGATTTTATCGATATTCTAAATAAGAAAAATAAAAAAAAAAAAAAAAATTAATATCGATAAAATCTAATCATAGGGTCATATAGCCACAACAGAATTTTTGCTTTGCTTTGCTTTGCTTTGAAAACAGGGGACTACGTTTGTATGGAGAAGTGGTGCGACTCCTATCCTCTTAATCTGAAAGGTTTTGCCTACCTGCTTACATATATGACGACAATTAACCATTATCGTTTAATGCGAGTATAAATGGATTCGTAAGTGTCCCAAGCGCGGCACATCTGTGGGTAGTTTAATATTTACTACTGGCTATAAAGCTGGAGCTGTAAACTGAGATGCAATTAAAATATATTCGGAATGACTATTCGACGGTGGAAAGCATAAACGCTGTAACCGACACATTGACGAAATTTTTTTTATTGCATATTTAGATTCAGTTTTTTTTTCTGCGTCGAATGCTGTAATCCGTGTTAAGATACGACGATTAGAAGTCGTAGTTCATTTTTTTTGGTTTTGTGGTTTTTGGAACATAAAATGCTGTAAACCGCATAAAAAACAAAGAAAATAAAATTCTTCAGATAACTTCATACATGCGGAAGAATATTTATCCACCCTATGTCAGTTACAGCGTTATTCGGGATGAAAAATATATCATTACGTGGGTTACAGCATTTACGCTGAACGAAAATATATTGCAGGTGTGTATTAAAGCATTAACTCGGACTAAAAAAACTACTATACTTAAGGTTACAGCTTACTATCGAAGTATTAGGATAAGAATAATGACGGTTAAAGCATTTAAAACTGTATGACAATATTGTTACTAATAAATTTACATCATTTTAAAAATTACGCAACTAAAAGAATCAGTGACTTAAAAGCGCTGACTGAACGCTGTAACCGACACGGGTGGTCGTGTTTTGAGCATCCAAAAGAACGTCAGGAAATTTTAGTACTTTAGCTCAAGGTCATAGTCATAGTCATTGTCATTTATTCAATAAACAATACAGGTATTGTGTTTGAAAAGTATACAATAACAATTAAAAAAAATACAGAAAAATCAAAGTTTTCAACAAGAAGGTAAGTAAGTAGTAGGTATCATACTATTTTTTATGCAGCACGAAGTTTCTTTTATTACGATCAACGTGTCGAACAGACTATTGAGCAAAATAAAGGCTCCAAAGTGTTCGAAAAAGAATAGAATAGAGGCGAGGTGGTATTGTTTTTCAAAACAGGTGACAACAGCTTATTGAAGAACTACAGGCCCATCACGCTACTGAACCAGGTTTATAAGCTGTTTTCAAGAGTCATCACAAACTATCTCGAACACAGACTCAAAGCCCTCCAGCTTCCCGAACAAGCTGGTTTCCAAAAAAGCTAAAATTACCGTAGACCACATTCATACGCTGCAGTAACTTATACAAAAGACTGAAGAGTACAAATTGCCATTACCGTTATGCTTAGCGTTTGTGGACAGTGAGAAAGCCAAACAGCCATCGATTCGGTGGAAACATGGGCGGTGCTTGAATTACTTCAGCTGTGCCATATCGACTATTGGTTGCATTGAAGTGTTGAAGTATTTGTATAATAACGCCACCACATCGGTCCGAGTTCAGGAGCTTAATCATAATCTATGTGTGTTACCAGTGATGACTTACGGCACCGAAACGTGGTCTTTCACTATCGGCCTTATTTCAAAGCTCAAAGTCTATGTCAACGAGGTATGGAGAATGCTCGGGGTGACTATACGCGATCAAATGAGAAATGAGGAAATCCGTAGACGTACTAAAGTCATCGATGTAGCCCACCGGATTAGCAAATTGAAAGGGCAATGTGCAGGCCACATTGCACGAAGAGCGGATGGCCGATGGGGTTGAAAAGTGCTTGAGTGGAGACCACGGACCAGCAAGCGAGGTTTAAGGTATAGGATTCCAAAAGGTATTCATGGAAGTCTAAAGGAAAGGCCAATGCTCAGCAGTGGACGTCTTATGGCTGAAATGATGAGAGAAGTCAGTAAATAACTGGTGGTCCATCTCGCATGTTAGTCGATACGCGCAAGTTGCTTGTGCTATATTATTAACGAAATAATAATAACATAGATAAAGACATAAGATATACCTGAATAAAAAATAATAATTTGTTAACTATAAAATTTACAAAAAAGATAAAACATTTTATTCCGAATTTTATTATGTATTATCAATTGCGTAAATAAAATCTATAAATTTTTAATATATATTTATATTCACTACTAGCTTTTGCCCGCGGCTTCGCATGCGTTAAATTCGGGCTAACACAGAAGAGATTTTGGAATTATTAGTAGGAAGCGCCCGCCAGAATAGCCAGCAGAAAATTGATTTTTTCCTACTTTCTCGACACTTATATCGTCATATTTTGGAAAATTAAAAAAAAATATATAAATTGTAGCCTATGTGATATTCTGATGTATAAGCTACATCACTGTAAAGTTTCATCAAAATCCATTCATTAGTTTTTCCGTGAAGGAGTAACAAACATCCATCCATACATCCATCCATCCATACTCACAAACTTTCACGTTTATAATATTAGTAAGATGCATGTATTCCCAAATGAAGTAAGCAGACCGCACGAAAAGCTACATAGACAAAACTATGATTATTTCTCGTTTCGTGGCTACTTCTGACAATATTTTATTTAGATTTTGAATTAGCAGGTATGATAATGACAGTTGTGGCCTGTCGCCTAAAATATATCTATACAGGTACCGCTTACGACATCCACGGAAGAAATATTTTATTATTTACATTTTCTCTCAATTTCTTCTGTGGATGTCGTAAACCTGTCACTGTTACTACCTTTTTGGTTTTTTTTAAACTTAAACTCATGCCAGAAGTGGCTGCGAAACGTGAAATAGTCTTGGTTTTCTCTTGGTTGCGTGTGCTCTGCTCACCCCATCTGGGAACATAGGCGTGATTGTATAGTATTGTTACATTAAAATTTTATGAATAAGTAAAATGTTGAATTCATAGTATAGGTCGTCGTCTTTTATAGTAAAAGCCTAAACGTGGCCTTGTTTAGTAACACTTACAATTGCCTTCAGATGGCGACCCGACGAAAATGGACGAAAAGTACGAAAACCTTAAAACATGGCTGTCAAAATGAATTACAAATAATGAAATAAGTATCCCAAAATCATATTTCTGTATTTGTTTTATCAATTTTGTGATTAATATAAGTAATTTGAAGTAAAATAATTGTTTGACATTTTACAGTCCCTTAATATTTTGATGAGTTGTTAATTACGCTTATTTATTTTAAGTGTATTTTATCGACACCAAGCTGTTACTGCAACTTAATTTTGCATTTTAAAAACCTAAACCAGCTTACAACACTTTACGCGCATAAAAATATTGCACATTGTCAGTTACATCATTTATGCTTTCCCAAAAAACAAACACTTTCTTCTATTTCATACATTGGCATAATGACGTAACTGCATTCTCGGGGTGTTTCAAAAAAAGTTCAAATGCTGTAACCCACCAAAACTTCTTTGCAGACTACTTTAGACAAGATCTTTATTTAGAGCCTAATAGCCTGGACAAATATACATATTTTCTCAAAGAATGGTCACTTTATGCAAAATGAATCAAGAGTTATGATTTTTTTAGAAAATTTTACGAAGTTTTTTGGCTCTGGTGTAAAGTTCACATTTTGTGGGTTACAGCGTTTATGCTTTCCACCGTCGAATTATGGATATGTGTAGGTATTTAACGATTAGGTGCTTTTTAAATATTTGTCTGTCTATGGTAAACTAGGGCTGGGCAAGTTTGCTGTCGGGATATTTTGATCAACGATAATCTAATTGTAATTAGAGGAATAATTCAAATTAAATTAAAGTAACAAACGTAGTTATAATATTAAAATTTTATTAATTATTTTCGTTTGTGCTATTTAGTCTCTATTTGTGTCGATTTAGTGTTAACTAACGTTTTTCTTTCTTTCTTTTTGACTTACTTATTAAATTTGCAATAATAACTATTAAAATTAGGTTTCGCTTTAATTAATCGGTCTTCTGTGCCAATAACTAGAGAGATAGAGAGACGCAAACACACAGAAAGAGAGAAAAAAAGATAAAAAGACAGATTGACGTCCTAACACCCCTTTTTGCGGCGGATATGTTTGTATCGAGCTGCTAATCAACACTTGGCACTTAACCATTCCTCTCAGATTCCGTTTCCAGTCAGGAATTCCAAACAATCTTTGTTTACGATTTGTCTGCGCCGTTTATTTCAGATCCAAGTAAATTAACAACTGTTGAAATGGACTTTCAAGTTGCTTTGACATCGCTGCATCATGTTTTCTAATTGCAGTGAAAATTGAGGCTTATTTTAAAAGTCGTAAGGTTTCGTTTGCAACGGTTAGGTTTATTGGGATAGGACTTTGCGGCGGTTACTCGCTTTTGTTGGACACATTTTGTTGAGGTAGGTAACGAATGAAGTGGCCTTCGAGTTTGTAAACAGTTTAGTTTTTTTTTTGTTGTTAAAGACTTAAAATGTCTAAATATCTAAGGCCATAATACATCATAGTAATCATCGGCAATAAACTTGGCCAGATTTAAAGTGGTCGGGGTAAGTTTTTCCAGGTTAAAGCATTGCTCGCACTTACGCCCGCAAAAAAAAAATCATGCCAAATTTGATGTCGAGAACTATAATGAGAGTTAGTTTTTTTAGCGCAATTTTCCTTACAAGTTTAAGAACATATTCTTATTTAAAATTCAATGCCTGTTAGCAACATTTAATGGCCCATATTTTTTTCTATTCTATTTATGAGCAACCCGACGTGTGGTGCCGGGTTAGAATAGCACTTCCCCCATTCTTCCCGTGGGTGTCGCAAGAGTCGACTCTGGGAAAGGGTTAGTGTATTGTGGGCGATGGGCTAGCAACCTGTCACTGCAATATTACGTTTAACCATCTGATAACCCTGAAATTGCTAAACGTGGCACTGAATTTTTGAATTAATGTGCTCTGCCTACCCCTCTTGGGAATACAGCCAATACAGGCGTGAGAATATGAATGTATTTATGTATTTATGAGCAATTGTGGCCTACTACTACCAGATAACCCAAGTAGACACAAGCTTGTTAAAAGATAGACATGCACTTTTAATAAAATACATTATATCTGTCACCGGAAAATAACACATTCCGTAAGTTTATAAATTTCCTAAAAAAAATCAGGAAATTTATAAACTTTCGTAAGATTCCAAACAACAGACAAATTGTATTATTTTACGGCCGCATTTTCGTAACATGATCCATTTACGTTAGGTTAGGTTAAGTTAGATTATGTGAGTTTAGATGAGATTAGGTTTAGTTATGTTAGATTAGGTTAGGTTAGGTTAGATTATATAAAATTTTGCAAAAATGTGGGCGTACAAACATTTTTTGTCTCCCGTTTGGAATCTTACGAAAGTTTGTAAACTTCCTAGGAAATTTATACACTTACGGAATGTGTTATTTTCCGGTGACATATCCACAAACATGCCCAAATTGCGGTAGGCGGAGGACAAGAATCGTAATAGATAAAACCATAACTTTTCCGCATTTATATTAAGTGCTCAAATAATAGACTTATTGTAGTGACGGCTGCTAGCCTGTTACCTACAGCCATGGAAAAATCGGAGAGGCTCTTAATGCGAATACACAAAAGGATAATATAGCCCAACATACAACAATAACAAATTGAAACCCACTAAGTCCGTAAACAATACTTCTGAGTTATAAATAACATGTATGTATACAACATAAGATACCGAATTGAAAGGGCTAAAATTAAGTACACGTTCTCTTGTTGTCTCAAAGGTGTCCACCTAATGCTTTTGATATTGTGGGAAATATTCCAATAGAGAGATTTCTCTCCAGGCAGATGTTATGCCTGGGGCGAAGTCCACAGAGAGAAAGTTTGAAGTTGTATTTATGCAAACGATCTTCGAACCTTCGTTGGCGCGATGCAGGATTGTATAGTTTGGCTTTTCGACGATTGGTGGCCGACTATAAGGTAAATGTACCAATGCTCGACGCCTCAACGCCCAGGAGGCGACACCCATAATATGTCACTTGTCTTACTATGTCTTAAGGTTGCAGAGACGCTTACCTTACCTATACTAATTGTACCTATTTGTCGATAAAAATTACATCATTATGATGAACACAGAGTTATTACCACAACTGAATTAGAACCAAAACATTGGAGGTTAACGTTTTTCCACGCGCCATATCGTGATGTCATTTAAATATGAAATCGCTTTCAGATTGCTATTATGTAACTTTTGTAATATTTTTAGAAAGATAATGTTCCGACGAATGTTGTTTTAATTATAGTTGCTGTTACGGATATATTTACTATTTGTTGTCGTTTTAAAAGCGTGGCTTATAAACGTTTTTATTGCTATTATAGCCTTCAATAACGAGCGTACATAATGACACTTTATAGGACTAATTATACATCATCACGCATGTATTCCTCTGTATTCCCAAATGGGGTAGGCTGAGCACATGAACGCCACATAGACAAAGCCATGATTATTTTACGGTTCGCGGCCACTTCTGGCATACTTTTTGGCTTTAAGTTGGTTGGTATAATAGTGACAGGTCGCTAGTCACTATTCAGACTTCAGGCAACAGACACTAGTCAGTCTGTTACCTAAAATATACCCTATCCTTAATTTATATTCTTAGTATTTTCGACATTCACGGCAAAAAGCAGAGGTGTTATTCTAAACCCGACACTACACCGGCATAATCATGTAAAATATTTAATACGGAACATGAGTGTTGCGGTCCTTCTTATGAATAAAATAATACTTGAAATCTCGATTTAAATAGCCTGTAAAATTATGTTTTTCCAAAATGAGCCACGTATTTTTTTTCAGAACTTATGTTCTTTGAAAATTATTTATCACTAGCTTTCCGCCCGCGACTTCGTTCGCGTAATTTTCGGATTTTGAGGTCGTAGGTTTCTGAGCCTATTCATAACAAACAAACAAAGTTTTCCTCTTTATAATATTAGTGTAGATGTAGATATCTAAACCCAAATATTTTACGGAATCCTCTTTTTTTTTTCAAAATAAAATTTAGCCTATGTTACTCGTGGATAAAGTGGCTTTCGAATGGTGCAAGAATTTTTGAAAACGGTCCAGTAGTTTCTGAGCCTATTCATTACAACCAAACAAACAAACATACAAACAAACAAACAAACAAACAAACATTTAAAAGGGTTAGGTTGAAATAATATTGTCAATTTTGTACAACACACAATGTTGGGCCACAACTCGTAGTACACAGAACAAAACATCGATAGTTTAGTTGATCGACATAGGACCTACTCCCTGCTTGTCAAACAAATTTTGCCTTCAAATAAAAATAAAAATAAACAAATTCCTGACGATGACCATTCATTGTGCCAAGGGTTTAACTCGGCCCAACCAAACATGGATCATTTCTCAACTGTCGCCCGCGCCCGCGACACTTAATGGCATTTTAATTGTGTTTTATTAATAAAAGTCGTAATTAATGAGCCCGGCTCATGTAAATTAATATTAATGGTTAGCGGAAACGCCCCTGCGGTCATTCCGGAATGTTATTTAAATATTCTCTGCATTTCGTTGCAGATTTTTTATACCATACATACATATTCTCATGCCTGTATTCCCAAGAGGGGTAGACCGAGCACATGCATCCAAAAATCCAGTGCCACGTTTAGCAATTTCAGGGTAACCAGATAGTTAAATGTGATATTGCAGTGACAGGTTGCTAGCCCATCGCCCACCTAAACTAACCCCTATCCCAGAGTCGACTCTTACGACACCCACGGGAAGAAAGGGGGAGGTGCTATTCTAACCCGGCACCACGCGGGTATTTTCACTTTAAAAAAAATATATACCGTAATTTTCACTTTAAAAAAAGCGATACCGTGTCAGTGCGTTAGGAGCTTCAGATTGCGCGTTTGGGCCTTTAATTGGCCAAAACTACCCCCTGGGATGTTATTTGTGTTTACAATATTACGGCATTCAACTAAACTTTTATGCATATTAATACGAATTACTTGGAATAGTGTTCGTCGGAAGTAAATAGCGGCTGACGTTGACCGATCGTCTGGAATTACACCAGCGCTGCAAACGAACGAGTATCGCGTGAAACGATAGGGCAATAAATATTACGAGTTCTTACCTACTGAATGTAATTATTTAGGTAAATACAATCGCTCCTATGTGCTCTCTATGGTGTTGAGATGGAATAAACACTTCTCCTGTTGCCTATGTGGCTGTCATAAGGCGACTAAGGTAATAGTGTGCTTTAGGCGACAGGCTAGCAACCTGCAACTATTATACTACCTCTTCCATCTGTTATCAAACCTAAAATTATGCTATAAGCCAAAGATACATTAGGCGACAGTCGTGAGACATGTCGAGCGATGTAGCGCGACGTCGCCGGACATCGCTCGACATGTCGCACGACAAATGTCGCGCGACAATTGTCGCCTAATGTATCTTTGGCTTTAGGCTGCGAATCGTGAAATATTCAAAATCATGGTTTTATCTATGTCACGTTTCGTGTGCTCTGCTTTCCCCTATTGGGAACATAAGCGTGATACATACATACATACATATTCTCACGACTGTATTCCCAAGAGGGCTACAGAGCACATGAATTCAAAATCCAGTGATGTATGTATACAATCCTTCTCCTATGTCTCTCCAACAGGACAGGAGAAGTCTCTCCTGTAGCCATACAATTCATGACTTGGAAAGCCCAGTCTTATGATTTGTTTAAACGGGCTAGTAGTTGACGAGGCTTACTAAATCAATTGATCTTTCCTACCACACTATTTGACTGCAAACCCGTAACTTTTGTCATGTCCACAGAGAAGAAAAGCGAACTAACGTTTAGGGTAGTCCGTAAGTGAGTCGGCTCTTATCTAATCACACAAATCTCAAACACTAGGACATTAGACACAGAATAGGACAAATTTACCTCGAAGGTGGGGCCTAATACATCTTGCGCAGTAGGTCAGCTGGGGCACGCGAACCGACCATCAGTCAAATCTACTGTAATCTGATACGCTGGCGTACTGGACATTAACTATGCAAGGCTTTGTGGTCAATGACATTGTGATTTTGGCTGAGGCTTTCAAGGAAAGAGCATCAATCATGAATTCATGAGCTATTCCGCTAAAATATGTATGTACAAGTAGGTGCATAGAATAAACTTTACATCTGTTTAAAGGTGCTCTCAGATGGTTAAGAGGATAGGAGTCGCGTCACTTCTCCATACAAACGTAGTCCTCTTTTTATTTTTTTATTTTATTCTTATTTAGAATCTCGATAAAAGCAAATCATAGGGACATAGCCACAACAGATACAAATATAATGAAAAAAAAAATTTGCTCTAATGTCATTATTCACGGAGAAAACAGGGAACTACGTCTGTATGGAGAAATGGTGCAACTCCTATCCTCTTAAACATAAAAATATAAATGAAATAAATACCCATGTGGTGACGTGCTCTCTCTCCATTTCTTCCGTGGAAATAGGTTAGGGTATATTTTAAACAGACTAACAACCTGTCACTACTATACTTTTAAACTAAAAACCTAACAATTATGCTAAAAGTGGCTACGATACGAAATATACGTTTCTTATGCTCTACCTACCCTATTTAGCGAAACAGGCATGATTAATGTATGTAATCATAAGCAAGTAGTTTTGTTTCTCATTTTTGATTTTCTTTAGGATCATAACGCGTTTATGTGTACGAACCAATTTATTTCAGACCCACCAGAGAACGTTGTCATAATAAACGTCATAAAGATCTCCTTTGTCGAGTAATTCAATGTAACGATGACGTTTACTGTAAATTGTATCTTATCAACTGTTTTGTTGATGGATCACGGATTGATCCGAAACATGTCGAGCTAATCTCGGTATACACAACGTGAGTAATCCGTTAATTTTCACTATGAGTGAGTCTCACGGTAGTTTTATGAGTAAAATTGCAAACCTTTACGGAGGGGTTTGGCAAGAGAAAGTTAGAGTGTTCACGCGGCTGAGAACGAAACGTGAGAGACTCGAATGTGGCTTGTGTTTTGTGGTGGAGTGTCGCGATAACGGAGTGATACCGAAGTTTGCCCGCATCAAGCCTGTGAAGTGTTTTCGGGGTTACGAATCGTTTTTCAGTGTGACTAACGGCAAATTACTGACAAAAGTAATTTCAGACTAACGTCGAAAAATCGCTTTTGTTTGATGGATCATGGATTGATCCGAAACATGTCGAGCTAATCTGGGTATATGTATACAACGTGAGTACCCCGTTAATTTTCACTATAAGTTCTATGGTGGGTCAGGAATCAATCTGTCGCTTAACATCGCGCCACTAAAACCTTCTGAACCGTTAAAAGAAAATAATTACGATTCTGAAACACAAAGCACTTTGTTGTAAAATCGCCCACACGGTGGCCTGGCTACTTTTCATCTTCGGCGTAAAAGCAAGCAATTTTAATCTTTGTTATGGAGGTAATTAAGACGTTTTAGATCGCACTTAAGTGCTTTTAAGTACGTCTTAAAATGAACTCCCATTTGTTTTTCACTTTTTAATTAAAGATGTTAAATTGTTAATTAATTTCATCGTCATCATCGTCAGGTTAATGCCGTCCACTCATTGACGTACAATAAACAACTAGACTCCCAATCGTTTAACAAAATTCCTCAAAAAACTTCCGAGCGGCGTTATCTATGTGTGTACATCAACACATACAAATAGCATGAACAGCATTCATTCAAATTAACACCTTATTCTGTAGCAGTACTGTTTACTGACAATTGTACACGACCGTTAGAAGTAGTGACATAACGTCACGCGCTTGGAAGACAACTGAACCAAAACTCTGCACAGTTGACGCGTGTGCAGACTTTTGCTTCTGACAATTTTTGAGCGTGATTGGGAGTCTAGTTGTTTATTGTACGTCAATCCGTCCACTGCTGGACATATGCCTCTCCTATGGCATTGTAGTAAAGACTGAAAGCTTGTAAACTCCAAAATGTCGTGTAAAAGTGCTCTTAGGAGCCTATTTGCATAAATAAAGTTTAGAATTTAGAATTTGAATTTTGACTACAATAGAAAGATTAAAATGTTACGGGACTGTTGTTCAATCATATCAGAATATACCAAAAGTTATTAGATACACTGAAAGAACATTATTTAGATCTGTAGCTGTTGAGGATTAGAGTTTGTATAGTTTTAGCTTTTAGGTATTGTCATGGTATTGTCTATGATGTATTGTAAAAAAGAAATAAATTGGATGTGTCAGCAACTGGTGTCAATTTCTTCTGGCTCTCGATCGTTCCCAATTTCCTACATTTTTATGGTCCTTTTTGAGCCGGAATAATGAACACTAGATCGAGAGCCAGGTTGCTGGCCCAGCCATCAAATATTTCCAGCGGTGGCTCCGAATCGGGAGCGCCCGCGGGCGGGCTCGGTCGGTCTCCCGAGCGGGACCACTGGACTGCAGCCACTGAAACGCCCGCGGACGACCCCGGCCCCGCGACCCCCTCGCCACATTGTAATCCGGGTAGCGCAGTGTCTTTCAGGTCGCATTTGTCCTCGCAGTCGGCGTCCACGTTGCGGGCGCACAGACTGGCTGCCGAGGCACAAATAGCACGTCGAGATCTGGAGCGCTCTCTTCAGTACATGAAACAGGTGAAGGAGGTCGAAAAGCTGGAAATGGAAGCGAGCCTGGCGGTCCAAGAGGCCGAACAGCGCTCCCGTGGTTCACAGTCGGCGTCGTCCCGCGTCGCATCTTGGGTGAGTGGCAATAAACACAGTGAGCACGTTATTAAGCTCGAACCGGCTCACGAAGTTAGCCCCGTTTTGGCTAAAGAGCCCCGGTTGTACTGTAGCCACGACAACCACCAAGATCATAATAAAACATTTCGCGACATTGCAGTGTCAACAATGTCACCGAGCGATTATGTTCACGTAAAAACAGAAAACCGCTCACTGCCTGTAGGTTCCGTATAGCTAATACGTATAGCTAATTTTCGTGTCACAACGGAAAAGTTTGATGTAATTATAATCACGATTTAACGCACTTTAACGCAGGTGCAACTTTTTGGTTCTCACCCGTTTATCTTTATAATCTTGGAAGCTCACCTGCTGTTAGTCGAGTTGACCGAGGTGTTGGACCGCGAGCGCCGGTTGCAGATGGAGTCGCCGCAGTTGACCACCCCGCCCTTGGTGGTGATGCTGAACGTCCGCAGCCGGTACAGGTCGTCGGAGATGCGAGGGTTGTACGGCTTCTCGGGCAGCGAGCAGACTCTTGGCCGGGAGTGCTCCACCACTGGGGAAGAGGCATCAGAGTTCCCAACAAGAAGCAGTTTTGTGGTCCTTCGATAGTGAAAAAAAAATGAAAGAGGCATCAGAAAGAGTTCTCAACTACTATGTAGAAGCAGTATTTTTTATGGTTTTTCGATAATGAACCTAAGTAAACGCTTTATTTTATGTACAAAAAATTCGAAATACAAAATCGCACAAACAATATGGTGAACTGTCAAGGCGGATTTATATCTTAAAAGACCTTTTACAGCCAACCTTTGAGGGGCGGAAAGGAAAATAAATTATTGAGACTGACATAAAGGGAGGCTAAAATAATGGTGAAATATGGAACATTAACAAAATATTCAGATAATGATACTAAGAAAACAAACTAATCCCTTTCTCCAACCAGCTAGTGAAAGTTTTTTTAGACAGGCGTGGCTCATAAGAAGATAGTAAAGCTCCAAAAGCACTGACAGCGGGAGTGAAGCGGTGCAGCGTGGTAGCGTGATGGTATGGACGAATCGCTTTTTTCCAGGCCGCTGCTTTACTTGCCCTCTTTCGTATAATTCTAAATATTACAACCAGATAGCGGCAGGCCGCTGCGCCGCTTCTACCGTCAGTGCGTTTGGAGTTTAAATAGCATTTTTTTTTTCCAGTTAAAAGAAATATAGCCGGTCCCTAAATCAATCTGTATGGGCTTTTTGGCTTGCGAGAGATAGCATAATGTGAAAATAATGTACGGATTTTGTGATTTTCATATCGTATCTTTTATTTTTGTTTTTCCGTTTTTCGTAATAAATCGAACCTACAAAACGACTACTAGCTGTTTTAAAATGCCAATTAATACCATCGAACCAATTGATTCCTGACCCACAATAGAACCTATTCACAGTGAACGTCATAGTGACATTGCATTGCTTGACAAAGGAAATCTTTATTACGTTTATTGTGACAACGTTCTGCGGTGGGTCAGGAATCTGTTGGTTCGATAGTACATACTTAGGTACTTGGACTAAAAATAACGGAACAACAGAAACTGATTTCTTTGACAAACTTGAATAATGTCTAAGTATTAATGTCAGAATAACGCTGAAATCGACGAGATTAATTAATGAAAATGAGTAAATGATGAAATTTATTACAATATTTTATAAGTTTACCTATAAGAAAAAGAAAGTATTCAATGATTTCGGTATTTCGTTTGTTCACAACTCCCATAAAACCCTGACCTTTACCTAACCGACATTTTATTACATGCTAAGATGCATTTTCTGTCGGTAACCACAGCAACGTCTGATTAAGTATCCCCGAAACTGTGAGTAATGGGCCCAAGTACTTAGGTACTTAAAAAAACTTCCAACGTTAAGTCCAGGAAGTTGGTTAAATGATGAGAAAAGTTACTCCGCGCCATAATGATGTTACAATTTTAATGGCATTTTGTTACCAACTTCCCGAATCTATGTTAAATCATTCTAATCAAGTCAAACTTTTTGCAAAACACTCGATGAAGTACTCGCATATCGGCATTCGGAGTTCATGCTAACTCGATTCAACATCCAAGCGGCACGGCCTCTCCGAACACAACGCCGAAATAATTACATTAAAGACTGAAACGTCCCGAGTAAGTAATTGTCTGCTGACATTTAAATAAATGTTTGAACGTGGGCGGCTCACCTGGCAGCTCAAGGAAGTTGGAAGTTCGCCGCTGTCGGCCCCGCATCGTGTTTTGAAAGTTGAGCGGGCCAATATCCTCCACGGAGTCGCAATTTGACACCGTCGACTCTCTAGAGCCCCTTCTACTAGCCAGATAAGCGAGACCTCCTTTCATAGAGCCCCTTCTCATCGGAGAACAGGGTCTACTTATGCTGGTCGATCTAGTTTGGGGAGTATCATCGGTGATATCTGTGAGATCTGATGTAGATTTGCGACAGATCCGCGAGGAGGTCGTGGTTGCCTCGTCGTCTGCGTCGTTTATAATAGCGGACGGCGTGCCCGGCATGGCGTCCATCGAGTCGTCGGTATGGCTGGACACGATGCTTGGAGACGTCACCAGCCTGGGGGAACCGACTGTGGATGTTGATCCATATAATTTTCTCGTGCGGTTTGGGGAGACGTAACCGGGGTTCGTGTGTATGTGGACCGGCGGAGGTTTCGGTGAGCGGGACTTCTCTCGACGGCTGTGTTTCAGAGACGTGGTGTAGTGCAAGCCTGAGTGCCGGTCGAGAGGGTTGCAGGGGCTGGAGCGACCTGATGGTGACTTTTGGGGGAAGTTAAAGTGCCTGGGACTCATGGGGCTGCGATGGCCGTGCGCTATGGGGGATTTCGGAGGTTGGTTGTGCTTGTCATAACTGCAGCCGGATTGGGGAGTGTAGTAGCCGGAAGATGAAGTGCTAGAGGCGATGGAGGGGCTTTTCTGAGGGAAGACGAAGTGACGTGGACTTTTGGGCGTGTGGGGTTTAGGGGAAACGGGGGGATAGCCGCCGGGGCTGTTAACAGCCATCATGAATTACCACTGAAACACTGCACTCATCACACTTTTACCTGGAAAGAAAGAAAACATTTTCAATGTTGGGGCGTATTTTTGTCAAAGCCTTTTGTAGGCGTTTAGCCCATAATGGTTAGCGAGTTCCGAACTTAGTTTGAAAGGTTCGAGAGTGAAACTGAATCACAAAAATTGCTACTCGTCAATTTGTAAAGTTCGCGGGAAATTGAGTTTTCCAATGCCGTCGATAAATCAATTAAGAAATTCCTGGCGGTATCAAATTAATGTGAAACACGTCGAGCTAGAAAGTTGGATGCGGCAAAGTTGGGAGGTAAGTATGCCGAAGTGGCGACGGATGAATATGTTTTGTACCTATATTGACGAAAAGGTGTGGAAATAAAGCGTGAATATTTACAAAGACCTCGCATACCCGTGCGATATTCAGGTTAACTTCAGATTTTCTTTTTAACTATTGTGTGTCTAGTCTTGCAGATGTCTTCTCAATCGTTTAATGGTTTGTATTTATGTCTAAAGACTGATCAACCAAACGAGAATAATGATTTTTGCTCTTTGAATAGTCACTCTTACTCGCTTTTTACATATGAAAAAATAATCACTTTTTACTTCATACTTTATTAGCGTAACAAGAATATTAGCAGCAGATTAATGTACTCGTAATTAAGATAACATTTCATTTGATAAAATATGATTTCATGCTGTTATTATTTTAAAATAATAAATCAAAGGTTACAATATTTCCTTATCCACTTGGCAACGTAATAAGAAACCACCCTCACGTTTTTGTGTTTCCACTTATACCTATCGCTATGACTAATACTTATATCCTCACCCACATCCCAAAATAACCGTAGCAACAACTCATGCCATTTCCCTCTGATTTTTCCCTCTTCAGCCTTGTAATGAGATAGCAATTTGCGCTATTGTGCGCAATCACTAAGTCGGTTAAATCACATCATTGACGAAATCACGCCCACCTATGATTTCAGTGATCAATTGCTCAGCCAACCGTACTACCCAGTGAGGTGAGTATATTCGCCTTCAATATGTTAAGCGCTTGTTTAAGAATCATTAACTTGTTATTGCCGCTTAATTGTATGTGGCAAGTTATCATTTTTAGGCTTCCTGATCAAATTGATGGAAGGAATCCTTGTGGCGTTACTAAAATCGTATGTCCGTCACACACAATTAAGTTACCTCAAGAAGTAAAGGACATACATGATATTTGGAATATTTTTAGATTATGTGTACTGAAAGTGACTTAATACTCATAAAGAAATGAGATTCATTGGCGTTTCTGGCATGACATTTAAAGATAGCACAAAATTATACGATGAATTAAAAATTCTAATTAGAAACTTTATTTATCCAAATAGGCTTTTAGGAGCACTTTTAAACGTTCGTTTCGAGTTTACTAATGCTTCGGAAAGATCATTATTGCCAAAAACAATACATGCCCCGCAAGAAATTTGATAGAAAGTGTTTAATTTTCAACACAAAGTGTACAAGATGCATTTAACTAAAAGCATGTATCACTGATCCAAGGGCCAATTCAACCGTTGGACGAAGGATTTCACGTCATTCTGTAAATAAAGCGGTATCAGTACCGAGCTTCAGAGCTCGGTCGCCCACGCCACGGTTCACTCCTTAGAGCGATTTCAGATTAGGCGTTTTATACGCGCGTATACGCTCGGTTTCGGCATACGCGCTTACACGCGCGCCGTTTTAAATCGAACACGCGTGTACGCGCTTAAACGAGCGCATACGCGCGTATGAAACGCTGGTCGAATGTTCTTGCTTGCGCTTACGGCCTGGCCACGACTTTGAGCGATGCGATGAGCGATGCGACGAGCGACGCGACGAGGCAGAGCGGAGCGGCGCGCATGCCACGGACTTCGCAGGCGCGACAGCGATTTCGCGCGCAGGGGACGTATTTAAAATAGCGTTATCAAAAATATTGCTATGAAATGTCTTGGAAGTAGCGCATATTTCAGACAGGACATTTTATTTTTAAGAAATGGAGTGCAAGACTTAAATAAACGTCATCAAACACATTGGGAATTCTTTACTGTGTATCAATAATAGGTGTACAGAAAACACCCTGAATAGTTTTACGAGCATACCGGGTTGAGTATTGTATGTAGGTAAGTATACTCCAACCCAATCCGCGCTGGGCCCGCGTGGGAACTATAGCCCAAGCCCTCTCATATTGAGAGGAGGCCTGTGCCCTGCAGTGGGCCATATATGTATATGCAGGAGTATGGTATAGTATACTCCAATATTCGAATTTGTTAAAACAATAATTGCAATGGTTTGAAACAAAAAAACAGACTTCAATTTAGCAATATCCTGAAAGCACACATCTGTCTATTTAATTACTTAAATACCAATAAAATGTAAGAACTAACTTGATAATAACCTTACGTAAGATTATTATAAATTAGTAAAAGTCAAAAATTAACTCTGAAGAAGTAATAACATTATAATTCGGTGTACATTATTCGCGCGCGAATCGTCTAAAAAATTTTATTCTCTGCCGCGTCGCCCGAAACGTGCCGCTCGAAACGCTCGTCGCGTCGCTCTGAATTCGTGGCATCCTCCATTCTGCCCGTGTCTTTGTTTCGGTCGCGCCGCTGGCCGCTCGTCGCCGCCGCTCGCCGCCCGCCGCGCGCCGCGCCGCAAGACGCGTGAGCGGCAACCTCGTGGCACGGCCTGTACACTGCTATGCGATTGTTTTTGCCGCTCAAAAACAAAACTGCACCTGTGCGCACGTACGCGCGCTTTCAAAAACGAGCTTGTACGCGCGTGTAAAAGACCTAATCTGAAATCGTCCTCCAGTTGTACTTCAAAACACCGTTCTCAATGTTATAAAACCCTATCCTAGAGTTCTGTGCCCTTTTCTGGTTAAGTATCTGGTATCGAGTTTAGAATAACTTTCTTCCGTGGATGTCGTAAGAGGCGACTAAGCAATTAGGTTGAGGTATATTTTAGGCGACAGGCTAGCAACCTGTCACTATTATACCTGCCAACTCAAACCCTAGAAAAATATGCTAGAAATATGGTTTTGTCTTGGCTCGGTGTGCTCTGCCTACCCTATCTGGGAATACAAGCGTGATATATGTATGTATAGATACTACAGTATCTTGTATGGGTGAGTGCTCAAGTCAGATCGGCGTGGATCGGTGCTCAGTGGCGGCGAACTAACGAATGGGCACGAGTTTAGAATCCACTGTTTCCACGGCAGTTGCGACATTGTTACGAGCAGTGGCACAAGGCGTAAGCGGTGGAGTCTTCAAAAAAGCGTCGAAGTAATAATCTAACTGAGATAAACGAGGTATAATAGTGACAGAGCCTGCTACCCTGTTGACAAATCATACCTATCCCTATTTTCATTAGTCGCCTCTCCCGACGTCGATGGAAGAAATGGAGACACTGTATTATTCTAAACCCGACACTAGATAGATAACAAATACAAGCTGTGCCCGCGACTTCGTCCGCGTGGAATATTTATTTTGGGCATTACCTTTTTTCGCAATAAAAGGTAGCCTATGTCCTTTCTCTGGATCTAAAGATTGTCTATGCCAAATTTCATCAAAATCGGTTGAGAGGTTTAAGCGGGAAAGCGTAACAGACAGACAGACAGACAGACAGAGTTACTTTCGCATTTATAATAAATATATAGTAGGGAAGTAGGGATGCAATACCCAAATAAAAGAAAAAACTCCCATAAAATTACACACACATTGTATAAATATGACAGTCTGATATGTCCACTCCACTTATGACAATTTCAGGATAACCAGAAGTACGTGATATTGCAGTGACAGGTTGCTAGCCCATCGCCCACAATACACTAACCCTTTCCCAGAGTCGACTCTTACGACACCCACGGGAAGAAAGGGGAAGGTGCTATCCGACGTATCCATCCAGAAGTCTGATGCATGCTGCCTTAAACTCAAATTTTGAAGTACGTGAATGGAGTGAAGTGAGTCTAATGGGACATAACATTGGGGAATAACGATAAATTAAACTAACCCGCCTGAGCTTATGCTTCCGCTCTCGCCCCCGCCTCGACCCATCACCCAAAGGACCGGATACAATTTGCCGCAACTTTCGGTCCCACATCAGCGCGTATTGACGCCACATCAAAGCGCGACTGATGACCGCCATTCCGACGTGGGCTACTTATGGAAATAATTTAAGAGCAACGTAAAAAAGAAGGGTCAGATATGACGTACTGGCGTTGAATCAAACGGAAGACGCGGAGTTCATCTTTTTAACCCCCCCCCCCGGGGAACTCTTACCCTTTTCAATGATTACTACGCTGCACCCAACTTTATTATGTGTCCTTCACGTGTTCTTAGTGGTGTCGAGTTTAGAATAACACCTCTCCATTTCTTCTATGGATGTCATACGAGGCAATTAAGGATATAGTTTAAAGTATCCCTTAAGGGACAGGTTAGCAACCTGTTACTGCCATACCTCTGAACTTTAAAACCATAAAAAATATGCTAGGAGTGGCTGCAAAGAGTGGAATAGTCCTGGGTTTGTCTAATGTAGCGTTTCACGTGCTCTGCCTATCCCATTTGGGGAAACAAGTGTACTGTATATGTGTTATATGTATGTATTTAAAATACAATTTCAACGAAATTTGAGTTTCAATGTAACTTATGTCCCTTCAAATCACACGTTTATTCGTACTCGCCTCGGCAGTTCAGAGTTCAACACTTATTCGAACTCTTTAATTCCGTTCCCGGCTCGCTATGACCCCAATTCAACGGATCTTCATTAGCATAAGTGAAAAACTCATCGCCTGTCTTTCCTTATTCTTATCCCCCGGCGGGAGAAATGAAGGCGTTAAAACTGTTGGGGAAAAGTCGTAAAGTACTTACAAAGTCAGTGTGAAGATATTTTGGGCAAATAGTGAGTTATGCGGGATTTAAGTACGAAATTGAATTTAATATTTACTTACAGTTCAGTGAAGGACAACATCTAGAGGATTGCACATATCGACGAAGTAATTCCATGTTGTGTGAAGTTCCCAATCCGCACTGGTCCGCGTGGGAACTAGGATCCAAACTTTATCATACTGAGAGGCCTAGGCCTGTATTCAATAGTAAAACGTATTTAGGCTGGATTATTGTTTGTTATTATTAATTGCCCCGTGTGGTGCCGGATTAGAATAGCACCTCCCCCTTTCTACCCGTGGGTGTCGTAAGAGTCGACTCTGAGAAAGGGTTAGTGCATTGTGGGCGATGGGCTAGCAACCTGTCACTGCAATATCACGTACATCTGGTAACCCTGAAATTGCTAAACGTGGCACTGAATTTTTGAATTCACGTGCTCTGCCTACTTGGGAATACAGGCGTGAGAATATGTATGTATGTATGTATTATTAGTTTATGTTTATTTATTAAGGTACACTTCATGAAATATTTCCGTGTAGACACCACGTAGAATAAAACCCCTCCTTTTCTTCTGAGGATGTCGTAAGAGGCGACTGAGGAAATAGGTTGAGGTACAGTCACGAACCGGGATTGTTGAGCCACTTGCCACTGTTCGCAATTTAGACGCGTAATCAATGACCGATGTGACAAACTAGATGTCAGCTATTGGATTAGTATTACACGACTAAGTTACAAACATAGGTTAGTGGCTCAACAATCCCTGTTCGCGATTGTATGTTTTAGGCGTCAGTCTAGCAACCTACTGACACTATTATACCAGCCAACTTAAACCCTAAAAATATGCTCGACATTCTTCACTATAACACACGCTTTCAACCGTCAAAAAGTGTATATTCAAACCGAAAGCTTACACGAGCAGCCTTACCTACGGACTCACAGAGTTTAAGAATGTTTATCTAGTTTTGAAGAGCCTCTACCCTCTCCGGCACTTGAGCCTGCGATATCGCCTCGTCCGACGGCTCGAGCACTCTAAGAAGTGGCCGAAGGGATCCCCAATAACACCTCGGACGCCCTGAAGTGTAATATGATTGAGTCGCAACCCAGAAAAAACTCCCTTTTTAGTATAAAACTACATACAACATATTCTCACGCCTGTATTCCCAAGAGGGGTAGGCAGAGCACATGAATTCAAAAATCCAGTGCCACGTTTAGCAAATTCAGGATAACCAGATGGTTAAATGTGATATCGCGGTGACAGGTTGGTAGCCCATCGCCTACAATACACTAACCCTTTCCCAGAGTCGACTCTTACGACACCCACGGGATGAAAGGGGGAGATGCTATTCTAACCCGGCACCACACGGGAAAAGCTAGTATAAAGCTAACGTAACGAAAAATAGAGATGACTAACAACTTAAAATCGAATTTAGCAAGATATATGCTGTTTCGGGTCAGTCCAGAAAGTCGTTAATACGTGACTTTTCTTAAGCACGTTAAGTTTGATGCAGGTTGATGAAGTGTTTTTAATAAATATTGGAACCAATGACAGTTCTGTGATATTTTCTTAGTGTATCAAAGTTAATTATTTTCTTTTTTAGTTGTTGAAAGTAGCTAATAGATGATGTGTCGTAGGCTACCTTCAAAAAAAAGTTGAAGAAATGTGTTATAGACTCGATAGAGAAAAGCATGGTTCGGAATACCAAGTCTCCAATCTATTTATGCATTGTAACTGTATATTAAATACTAGCTGTGCCCGCGACTCCGTTCGCGTGGAGAAGTGACTAAATTTCCCCGTTTTTTTTTTCAAATTTTTCAATGTTTCTTCAGTCCTATTTGTCGTAGCGTGATGTTATATAGCCTAAAGCCTTCCTCGATAAATGGCCTATCCAACACAAAAAGATTTTTTCAATTCGAACCAGTAGTTCCTGAGATTAGCGCGTTCAAACAAACAAACAAACAAACAAACAAACAAACAAACAAATAAACAAACCCTTCAGCTTTATAATATTAGTATAGATTGGGAAATTCTTTTTCAACCTACCAAGCCCGGTCAAATCAATAAATTTATCAATCACATGGCGTGTCCCGTTTTATCGCGAAAGATAAACTAAAGTGCATAACTTATGTTCGTGTTAGTGACCGATGCTAAATAGATCAATGCCTTTGATCTATATTAAACTGGGTACAAAGATCCCCAAGAGGGTTCGTGGTGACGGGTTTTTTGTCACCATTCTATTTTTTCCGTGGATGTCGCAAGAGGCGACTTAGGTAAACAGGTTAACGTATACTTTAGGTGAGAGCCTAGCAACCTGAAAATATTATACCTCTTTTCTCTAACCTTAAACCTTAAATTAAGCTAAAAGTGAATGAGGAATGTGAAATAGGCATACTTTTGTTTTATAACGTTTCATGAGCTCTGCCTACCCCATTTTGGAACATAGGCCTTACGCACGTTATGCTTCTTTGACAGTCGGATAAAAGAGAGATCTATCTTTTAGATTCAAAAACAGACGAAAGAGGTACGATAGTGACAGGGTTGATAAGGTATCATACTCTAAATCGATTTCGTTTGTCGCCTCTTACGTCCTCGGAAGAAATGGAGAGGTGTCCTTCTTACCCATCAGCGCTGGCGTCACATTACAAAACAATTTTCTTTTGTTTATTTCTGGCAAAAGTATAAGTCGCATTTATGTTTGCGGGACGATTGCTGTTCCTGTACTTAACCATAATACTGTGCAAAAACCTTTTCATTTCTCTCGGGTTTCTAGCACAAGATATAATGTGACGTCATAAAGGCACCATAATTAAATGCGCCCAAAGCCAACAAGCTATAATAATCCTAGCAATTTCGCTATTAGCCCTGAAACCCGCACAAAGCCCATTATAATTATTCCTCGGCCAAAGACTACCGGCTATTGAGTGCAACCTTTTGAGTGCTGCCTCCCATTGAGTGAGACTCACCATTGAATGCTGTCACCCACAATAAAACGGACTTACGGGGTAAATACTTCGAAGTCACGCCAACGAGCTTATTTGAATCAACGAGTAAACTTATGCAAATAGACTGAATAATATTGTGAATCGAAAGGCTTTTTGGATAAAATGCTTTGCTGGTTTCAGTTTGATTTATTACTAAGCGTCGAGATTTCGTCCGTCAACGTAGGTATAAGATGTGGGCGTTGAATGAACGAACCCACTCCTAAACTGTTGTTTTTATACGTGAACGATTGAGTTAGCTTATAGTTCATAGATAAACTAGTTTATTTGTCAACTGGTTGACGAGTCCGTTACGTCGCGTCGCCATCGTCTCGTCTTGTCTGAAGAGCCGATCGTCGACCGAATAAATGCGAATATTGCGGAAGCGATGCTAAATACATCATCAATTGGTACGAAATTTTTGTTCGCTTATTTTTACCAATCGTTTATGTGAAAAAATGTTTTTTAGACGACGACGTATACAATTAGACTGTTTTATAAGGGTCATTGTCATAACCCTAAAAAAACATGTCCATTTGTAATATATCAGACATTTTTAATAATTGCATTTAATTTACATCATAACTATAAAGTACAGGAAATGTACTAGACTATACTATATCATATTTTCTATAAATGTAATTATTGTTTTGTTTATCACCACAAATGTAACTGAAAGTCCACTTCGGTGGACTGTCCGGGTTCCACCTGTTAATAGAATGTGGCTTCAAAAAAATACATCTCTTTTATTATTGTACAAAAATGCCATGTTTTCCTGATCTATGTATGATCTCCATTTAACATTAATAGGATTTAAAAAATTAGATGGAAATAAAACACATTTTTTGCATCATTGAATCTTGTCACAACATTTTTTGTCTTTTTGGTGGACATTACTTTAAATTCCAGAAAAATTAGGGAAATGTCAAATGAATAGACCGGGGCATATAATTTAACTCATTCACTATCGTACTATCCCTGTTAACAGCCATTTTGCCGTGACTTGTGCGCAGCAGACGATATTGTTGTGTTAACAAGAATATTTGGTGTTGTCAATGTTGAATTGTCTTTCCGGTTACTGCTGTATTTTGTAAGTACATCCACCAAACGTTTTTAATAATTAGTTAAGCAATCAAACATTGTAAATATGCCTTGCCTTTTGAATAATCCTTTAAATGGCTGGTGTTGTGAATGATATTGCGGAAAAAGTCCATTCGGTGGACGTCTTTTTGGTGGACTTTTTGTACACCCAAACGATAAATGATTGTATTTTAATTGATTTCTTGTACTTTGGTTTAATTTTTTATTATAACTATAAAAACTAGCTTCTGGTTCCTTTTTTTTATCCGTAAATGACTAGTGACTGAGTAGTGAATGTTTAAACATAAATTCTGTAAAGGTAAAAAAACTGTAGAAGATTTAACAAAAACATACAAAATAAGCTTTGGAGGAAAAATTGAATGATGCACGACGATGCAGAAAAAAAAACAATATACAAAAAGAAACTTAAAAGTACGTCGCACGCAAAATACCGCCTTCGATTCCAGTTATTTTAGTACCAAGAAATGGGTGAACGTATTGCAGTGAAAAACAGACGAATGATGAAAGCAAAGAAACTTACTTACTTAGAAAGAAGTTGATGACTTCAGAATGCAGCAGCCATTAAAAATTAGAGAGTGCAGTCTGTTTGTTGATTGAAACAAATGTTCATAAAAGTATACAATTTTTGGACGTATATTCTAAAAGTTCGGATACGTCAACGTTAAAACCAGGAAGAGCCACCAAACCCCCACTTTCATACATGCTTCTTGAAGACTTGAAGGATTTCTAGTCTTCGGAGGACGAAGGCATATTCTGTCCACCGAAAAGAATTGTCATTTCGGTAGACAGACACAAAATATTTTTTATGTACTTTTTGAGTGTATTTACGTGTCTGATTGTTCATGATTATGAGAATATATCACGAACGTTATTTTTCTTTAAGATGTTTACCGCTTTTTGTTTTGTTTATTTATTATTAATTAACATAATTAGTCCACTCGGTGGACATATTAGTCTTTTTGGTGGAACCGAAATATCGTTATTTCGTTTTAAATCGTTTTTTTCGAATAATTGATCTCTGAATGATACTCAGTTCTGTTGCAAGTTAGAGTAAGAGTCGTAATATACCTTTGATTTTTATAAATCACGTGTTTCATTTTTTGGCGAAAAAAATTGCCATGCTTGACAATGACCCATAAACTAGTTCATCATCGACGGTAGACATTCCCGTTGCGTTGACTGTAAAATCGTCAATGACTTATGTTTAGTAAGCATAATGAAACTGTGGGAAAGACTCCAATAAAGAGATCTCTCTCCAGGCAGATGTTACGCCTGGGGACCGAAGTCCACAGAGAGGAAGTTGGGAGTTGTATTTATGCAACCGTTCGTCGAAACTTAGCGCGATGTAGAACCGTTTAGTTCGGCTGTTCGACGCATGTGGCGCTGGGGCGCTACACCAGCCCCCCTTTTTAGACCGGAGGTCGTGAGGTATCGACTATGTTTGATAAAACAGAGTTAATTAATAAATGTAATACAGACACTATTGATTATTTTGCTTTTATTTCTAAACACGCATAAATAATTCATGTGTGGTGTTGTGCTAGAATAACACCACGTGGACTAAAGAAATAGGTTTAGGTATGCTTTAAGCAACACGCTAACAACTTCTCAGTACTATACTTTTTCCATTTGTTTTTCAATCTAAATATATGCTAGGATTGACTGCGAAACGAGATATCATGGTGTTCTCTATGTTACGTTTTGTGTTCCCTGCCTACCCCATTTTTGGAACAAGGCTTTTTTCATATACATAGATACATACACAAAATCACGCTTACGTTCTCAAATGGGCTAGGCAGAGCACACAAAACGTGGCATCAACAAAACCATGATTTTACAGATTTCGTAGCCACCTCTTCTATAATTAGATTTTACGTTTGTCTATCTTTTTGTATACACATTTTGCGTATATTAACAACAAACGAGGTGTTTGTTTGTTATCTAGTTTTCCTCGTTCGCTTGTTTAGGCGAGGAGTGGCGATATATCTCACAATTCACGTGTTTAAAATATGATGTACGATGATTGATATCATCAAAAGCTCATTTAGGTAAAATTAGATTTTTTTTATTATTGTTTCATCTTAGGCCACGGTCTAAGTTCCTATGTAGGTACCCACTTTTTTTTTAAGTTAATTTTACATCTACGGACTCGTGGTCCGTACCTTGATAATTGTTTACAATTTTTTTTATTAAGATTTTAATATTATGCGCTCCGCGAAAAGACACAATGATTAAACTAGTAGCTATGCTCTTAAAGATAATTACAACTAAAGGTTTTTTTTTTCGTTTTGTAGGTACCTACTAACCCCTGTGGTGTCGAGCTTTGAATAACACCTCACCATTACTCCCATGAATGTCGTAAATGGCGACTAAGGATTTCTTTAGGAATTTATGCGACAAATGCTAAAAATGTTTCATGTCGCCTAACCAATTTGGGATTTCAGGCGTGATGATAATACATACCATGAGACCCAAGGAAAGCCATGTTATTACATATTTATGTCAAAAATGATTACTTAGTTCCACCGGGATAGTGATAAGATGAACTCCACAGACGGGCCCGCGGGCGACAGTCAGCAAAAAAAAAAAACAACTAAAACAAACTCATAATCATACGTAACGAGCTTGAATTATATTGACATTATATCTATATTATATAGCTTTCCTACATCCCTAATTGGAGGCATGTTCGCAAATAAGGTATCTAAAGGGCAAATATTTACGAAATTTCATTTTTCTTTTACAGTAGTTAATTAGGTATTAACAATAACATGAAAATGTTTTCATCGTGTTTATACGTAACTAAGCCTTACATAAACGTACTTTCTACACCAAACACACTGTTTCTTGCTATTGACGTATTTTCGAGTGCAAATTAATATAAGTACATAATATATGTATATTACACCTACAAAATTCACACCAAGCGATCGCTTTTAATTGTTTTGAGATTATAAAAAAACATTCTGCTAACAGTTACCACTTTCTATCAGATATTTCAACACTGACTATCAAAATCGTAGCTGTGTTTACCTAGCGGTTTGACCTTTGGCCTTTCATGCCAGGATCGTGTGTTCAAACCCTGGGCTTGCACTTCTGAATTTTTCAGAATTTATTTTCGAAATCTAATTTCATATTTACCAGGGGTCCGGTGAAGGAAAACATCGTCAGCAAACCAGCACGGCGACGAAGTAATTCGTCGACACACACGAGAAGAAAAGGGGAGGTGCTATCCTAACCCGGCACCACACGGGTACTATCATTATTAAGGCTACATCCCTACGGTCCTATACAAGCTTTGAATTCGCCGGCCCTAAAATGCCAACATTGAAAGCGACCGTTTTGAAACCAGTTCAGGCATCCACAACGTTCATTCAGCTTTCATTACCCCTCTCACCAACATCAAAACAGCGGCATTAAAATTGAAATAAAAACGAAATCACCCACAATAGGCTATTTACCGCGACGCGATAAAACGTCGTAACTCAATTTTCTTGGGCTGAGCACTCAATCTTTTCGCGTCGTATTTGCATAAGCGGAATGGAACCCGCTCTGATTGGTTCGGTATCAAAAGGCGTGCAAACAAAATTTCAATTTTGGCTTCAAGTGTTTGTTTTCACGCCGCAGTGGACGTGTGAGCAGTATGTCGGCATATCGACACAAAGTGTCAGAAATACAGGTTCATTGTTTGTATCTGTTTGGTTTAAATTTAAGTAAAGCTTTACTCTATGATTTTCATAATGCAAGGGTACTTTATCTCGTTAATAAACCTGATTGTTATAAAATAATAGTTAATTTCCACTAGTTACAACAGTATCGACATCGCAAGTGCTCCACTTTTCATGCTTACGCTCGACGGTCGCCCTGGTGGGTATGTCAAATGTCAATTATGGCGTATAACAAAACTGTCTTGGTGGTGGCGTTGTGTCTAGTTTTATGATTTTTTATTGATAAAAATATGTAAATGAGGCATTTTTAATTTTATTTAATTGTGACGTTACTTCTTGCAACGATTTCGACCTTGGCGGAATGCATGATTATTATTATAAAGCGTAATAAATTATCATTCTCATGTACATTTTTTGCAGTGAGCTACTTGAAAACACTTTCTTCATTTAATATACTAGTGGCAATTTCAATTTACAACAACAACAATTTCAGAGTTGCAGTAGTAAAACTTGCGTCAGCGCGTTGCCTTGGCCCTTGGATCAGTGATACAGACTTGTGCTTAAATATCCTGCCTCCACATTTAGTACACTATCATTGTTTTTTTTTGTAAAAATAAATTACCATTTTTTTTGGTATACTTAATATACATATTTTGATTATTGGTAACTTTTGTTTATAATTAATTAATTTATTTTGTAATTCTTTATCTCTGTTTTGAAAAAATGACTTCCTGCCAAGTTTCTTGCGGTGCATTCTTCTTGGCAATGATGGTGTTTCCGAAGCGCTGGTAGACTCAAAAATGACGTGTAAAAGTGCTCTTAGGAGCCTATTTGCATAAATAAAGTTTTGAATTTTGAATTTTGAGTTATACTCTCGAAAAAGTTGCAGAATCGTATACAATCGCAAGTCTCAAGCGGATGGCAATCGCGCTAAGACTTGTACCAACTGTTCCAAGATATTACTCGAGCGCACTTTATATGGACATTGCCTTCTGTACCTTCCTGTTTTGTGCCTCGACGTCAAGCTCGTCGACTTGTATAGTTACTTTACGTTATAAAACAACATCACTGTGGGTAGACAATGAGTGGTAAGTGCATATCCGTTACTTTTACCGGGAAAACGTTTTTCCCTGTTCTCTCGCTGACGCTGCGTCAATATTTACGTTCTTGCTCTCGCTATCTCACAACTTACAAGTTAAACCTGTGTGTACTTAGTTGCTTTGGGAAGGCATTGAGCACTGTAAAATGGGGTGAGTAGGGACGATTAAGAAATGAGTTAATTTTTTTTATAACTCCTTTAACTAACATAAGTAAATAAACACTTTTGCAAAAAAAAACAACGCAAAAAATACATACAAGGTGGTGGAGTACAAAAGGTGGATTTAACCCTCAAGGCATCTCTTACAGCCAACCTTTGAAAGACAGAAAGTTAATCTATTACTAATCCTACTAGAAACCTACTTTAACCTAGATAAAAAGTTAAAAATTAACTTATTAATTGATTTCAATCGAAATTCGTAGGAATTAATAGGGATGATGACAGGGTTAGAAATATATCATTCTAATTAGTCCGTAAGTTAGATTATGGGAAAAATGAGACACATATTTTATAGTTTATCAAATAATTAAACATCGACAAAGGTACAGATCATCAACTTCCAGAGTGGGGGCTCGTGGCGTCACGTTTGAGTAAAAATCAGTACAATTTTTACTCAAACATGACGTGACGCGAAACTTTTAGGCTCTGTATTATTGTCATTTTTCGTCTGTCAAATAAAAGAAAAAATATGGGTACATTATTTTTTCGTAGTCTATCTGACGGACTAAATAGTTTTTTCTAGTCATCTAGCCTATTATACACTTTACTTATAGCATTAGTTTGTGTGAGTAATGCGTTTGTGTGCGCCCTGCTCCCACATGCGTAAAAGAACACATAACAAGCAGTAGAGCGAATAGTATAATTTCATTCACAAGTCGAATTTACTGCGTGCAAAAATATTTGAGCCCTCTTAAACAAACAACATTCAGACTGTGAAAATAGAATTGAAATATCTCAAATACCTCTCGAAAATTGAAAATTGAAGTCAAAGATAACAGAACAATACTTTCTCTAAATTTAATGTAAGTAAACGAGAGAAATTGACATAAATAACGATTTGTCTAAGTCAAAATGTTTCAGGCTTATTTCGATGAATTTATTTTCGAAGTCGAATTGCCGTTTAATTACATTTTCGTGTTATTTTGTTCAACAGGGTTCGTGAAGGTCTCTCGTTATATTTGAGGATGATCGCTTATTTATAATCAAAATCAAATCGTTAATTAAACAAAAAAACCTTTACAGAAATCGTTTTTATGTTACTTTTTTGTGTTCTATACGGAGTGTTGAATATATTTTAGGTAATTTCCGCATTTGCGGATACGGATTCATGCGCAACAACCCTAAAATTGTAACGTACAGTACCTCAAGTGTTATAAAAAAAAGAATAAAATCGTATTTCACGAACAGACTCTCTATAATTTTATCTTAAAAACAACAAGAATGCTCGTATGTAGTGTTGTCCTTGATAAAGTTTTGGATCGTCAAGGTATTCCTAATTAAATACAATCTAAGTGGGTGTCCTGAAGAAAGTTTTATAAGAAAAAACTCGATTTAAAAATTAATTAGTTCCTGTCGTACGCAGCGGTCAGGAGATAAGACTGTTTAACAGTTTGAATTAGCATTTAAATTACATCTGGTGACTTAAGAACATCGCTCCTAGTATTTTTAAACATAACATTACGCAATGCTGGTTTAAAGGTTAAAAGCTGGAATCTTCGAGCCCTATAAGCTATAAGGGCTAGGATATTACTCTAATATCAGGTGAAAGTATGATAAAGTGTCTCAAAACCATGTTTACTTGGCAAGCCTTCTACATACATACATACATACAGTCACGCCTCTTTCCCACAGGGGTAGGCAGAGACTACTTTGTTCCACTCGCTACGATCCTGACATACCTCTTTTGCTTCATCCAAACACCGTAAATAATAAGTTCGCCTTTGTGCTTTTCCATCATGCTTGTGTTTATTTCGTGTTTTGCTTTGGCCAGTAAAGTATTTACTTTTAAACTTCTACTCTCATTATTTTCCTGATCCGTCACAAAATGAAAATGAATAAAAAAAACTTTTAAAGTGTAAAACGAACTGATTAGAAACCCTTTTAAAAGTCATTCAATCACCATAGTACTAGGGAAAGCTTTTATTGCTCACCTACGTGTCGTGGTTTATGGCCGGTTATTAACCGAGGTACGACCCCCGACACTGGACTACATTTAGAAATTTTCCATTTATTGATTACTAACTGTTAAGTTTTGTTGAAAAAGGTATACGAGGTATACGCATAACTTGAGTTTTCAATCGAGTTAAGCTCGACATGTTTCGGGCTAATTCGTAGCGCTTCATCCAGGAGCCGCGGCGGCTGTCGCCGCCAAACGCGCACTGTGCGCGAATAGAGCGGTAGAGCATGAGTAAGTCTCACAGTAAGTAGTTTAATGTATAGTCTAGCTTACTATCCAGCAAATTTCACTTACACTGCGATACCTTCGTGCGCGAGTCCGACTCGCACTTGGCCAGTTTTTGTAAGTAATATTTGTTGTTATTGCGGCTACAAAAATACAGTTTATATGTGACAATTTCAATGGTCAATCTAATAGCGATTCTTGATAATCATCCTGGTGACAGACGGACGGACAGAGCGAAGTTTAAGCAACAGGGTCCAGTTTTTACCCTTCGGATACAGAACCATAAAAAGGACAACCATTGCTAAGTTTGCCTCAGCCTTAACTTACCCATATAGTTATAAACCGAGACTCGACAACATAAATTGGGCACTCCCTGAGGGTCCTACTTCGATTTGAAGCAATGAGTAATAGTTTGAAAGTTTCAGTAAGTTTGACGTATGAGTTGTTTGTTTTTGATTTATTACGGTTGTGTATTAAATTTTGTTACTAGTTCAATCGTTTGGTTGTTGTAAGTGCGTAGCTTAAATTATGGGATGCTTGTGTTTTATCGGGTTTTGAATGACACATCCGGGTCATTGTCAAGCATGGCAATTTTTTTCGCCAAAAAATGAAACACGTGATTTATAAAAATCAAAGGTATATTACGACTCTTACTCTAACTTGCAACAGAACTGAGTATCATTCAGAGATCAATTATTCGAAAAAAACGATTTAAAACGAAATAACGATATTTCGGTTCCACCAAAAAGACTAATATGTCCACCGAGTGGACTAATTATGTTAATTAATAATAAATAAACAAAACAAAAAGCGGTAAACATCTTAAAGAAAAATAACGTTCGTGATATATTCTCATAATCATGAACAATCAGACACGTAAATACACTCAAAAAGTACATAAAAAATATTTTGTGTCTGTCTACCGAAATGACAATTCTTTTCGGTGGACAGAATATGCCTTCGTCCTCCGAAGACTAGAAATCCTTCAAGTCTTCAAGAAGCATGTATGAAAGTGGGGGTTTGGTGGCTCTTCCTGGTTTTAACGTTGACGTATCCGAACTTTTAGAATATACGTCCAAAAATTGTATACTTTTATGAACATTTGTTTCAATCAACAAACAGACTGCACTCTCTAATTTTTAATGGCTGCTGCATTCTGAAGTCATCAACTTCTTTCTAAGTAAGTAAGTTTCTTTGCTTTCATCATTCGTCTGTTTTTCACTGCAATACGTTCACCCATTTCTTGGTACTAAAATAACTGGAATCGAAGGCGGTATTTTGCGTGCGATGTACTTTTAAGTTTCTTTTTGTATATTGTTTTTTTTTCTGCATCGTCGTGCATCATTCAATTTTTCCTCCAAAGCTTATTTTGTATGTTTTTGTTAAATCTTCTACAGTTTTTTTACCTTTACAGAATTTATGTTTAAACATTCACTACTCAGTCACTAGTCATTTACGGATAAAAAAAAGGAACCAGAAGCTAGTTTTTATAGTTATAATAAAAAATTAAACCAAAGTACAAGAAATCAATTAAAATACAATCATTTATCGTTTGGGTGTACAAAAAGTCCACCAAAAAGACGTCCACCGAATGGACTTTTTCCGCAATATCATTCACAACACCAGCCATTTAAAGGATTATTCAAAAGGCAAGGCATATTTACAATGTTTGATTGCTTAACTAATTATTAAAAACGTTTGGTGGATTTATAGCGATGTACTTACAAAATACAGCAGTAACCGGAAAGACAATTCAACATTGACAACACCAAATATTCTTGTTAACACAACAATATCGTCTGCTGCGCACAAGTCACGGCAAAATGGCTGTTAACAGGGATAGTACGATAGTGAATGAGTTAAATTATATGCCCCGGTCTATTCATTTGACATTTCCCTAATTTTTCTGGAATTTAAAGTAATGTCCACCAAAAAGACAAAAAATGTTGTGACAAGATTCAATGATGCAAAAAATGTGTTTTATTTCCATCTAATTTTTTAAATCCTATTAATGTTAAATGGAGATCATACATAGATCAGGAAAACATGGCATTTTTGTACAATAATAAAAGAGATGTATTTTTTTGAAGCCACATTCTATTAACAGGTGGAACCCGGACAGTCCACCGAAGTGGACTTTCAGTTACATTTGTGGTGATAAACAAAACAATAATTACATTTATAGAAAATATGATATAGTATAGTCTAGTACGTTTCCTGTACTTTATAGTTATGATGTAAATTAAATGCAATTATTAAAAATGTCTGATATATTACAAATGGACATGTTTTTTTAGGGTTATGACAATGACCCATCCCCATTGCTTCGTAATGTCGATTTGAAGACAAACTTTACCGTTGTCCACATACATCCACGTAAGATGCCAACTGTAAAAATAACTTTGCAATAGAAAGTTTTTTTTTTAATCCACAAAAGCATTGTTTATTTTTAATCCACGATAATAAAAGAAGAATGTCAGATTTTATCTGAGAGCTAGTTTCCTTGCGGTAGATCCTCTTTAAGTAAAAACACATTTTTAGGATATTGAAGTTTTAAACAATCTTTTGGGGATTTCTAACTTTTTAAGGTAAGACTCAAGATTTCGCGTAAAAGTTAAAATATTTCAAATTAATATGTTTAGAGTCCCCTGTCTCTGCGTAGAGGCTCAAATTAAAACCTAAACGCGTTCGCAACACGGTAATCAACGTTAATTACAATTAAGGCGTAGCGTAACTTAATAGCCGCAACTTAATAAGATAGCTAATGAAATTGAAATTGTAATGGAGACTTGGAATTTCGAAGTATTTTCTACAGCATCCACTAGGCCAGCCTTTTTGAAGCATGATTTGCATTACAAAACCACGGTAAAAGATAATTAATTATATAACTATTGCTTAAGAAGAGGCGACTAATATACGAGTGTATTTTATGACGAACCAAAAGGCATTTTTTTAACTTAATTGGCAAAATCCACAATAGACTTAAATACACATACAAGACATTAAAAATTAACCTGTAAAAGTACAGGTCCCAAATGTTGTAGGCAGAGCACACGAATCGCTACGTAGATAAAACATTTCCTGACTATAACGCTTCATGGCCACTTTTAGTGTATTTTTTAGGTTCCACGCTAAATAAAATAGGTGAAATATATGACCGAAAAGGAGATAGACAAATGGTTGTATTTGACCTTTGAAGCCTAGTAACAAAAAGGTCCCGGGATTATTATCAGCCGTAAAAAACGTAAGCGTAGGTACTAGGGGCGCAGCAGCTACAAGGATATTGAAGTGAAATCATAAAAATCCCCTATTAAAGACCGAATAAAGGTTAATTTTCGGGGAAATTGAAAAGTTGGAATTTTCGGGACACAATTACGCCGCCTTATTAGTTTTATTATACTCGTTAACATTGTTTGCCTATTTATTAAAGCGATCTGACGGTTTTTTGCCTACGTTTGTAATAATATAAATAAATTAGTTAATAGTTGGTATAATCATCAGTGATCTTCTGATCTTATTGTCTATAGTACAAACTTTGCCTTATTAGTTTTAGTTTAGCGATGACGACTTGACCAAAAATACATCATTCTATTTATTTAGTTCGCTAGTTAGATTACAGTAAAATGTGAGGCATGATTTTAGTAAGGAACACTAAACTTTATTGTACAAAAAAAAAACGAAAGACAAAAAAATACAAGCAAGATGTCGAAGAAATAGGTAGGTACTAAGAAGGAATTACCAAGGGATCTCTTAGCCAACCTTTGGGAGAAAGAGAGGAAATTTATTGAACCCGACAAAAAGAGAACCTACAGTAAACATGGTGAATTATAGTCATCGAATGTTGTTTCAACCAAAAAGTTGCTGCAAAACGTCAAATAGGTAGGTAGGTTTGACTTTGTAACATTTGGGAATACGGGATTATGTATGTAGGGTCAGCGTCAAAAGTAAGTGATAATTTTAGTATAGAATTTGACGTAACTCAGTACTAAATTTGTCAGTTACTTTTGACGCTGACTGTACATATTTTTATTATTTGTAGCGAACACAGTACGAGCCGCGTACGTTTTCATTGATCGGGTTTACTCGAATGAATACAAACGATTGTTCCGCCGGGAAGCTGGGACAGTAGAGAGTCGTTATTGAGTCTCAACGAGCTTTATTTAAAGTCGATTTGTAAGGCAATTTGAAGTTTAGAAAATCTAAATGTCGTTCTAAAAAGGAGGCCTCTGGTTATTATACAACTTGGTGTTGTCTGCGACTTCATCTGCGCAAACTGTGTATAGTCTGCTATCAAGGGTTTACCGAAGGTAGAAGAAAAAACAAAATTGTCTGGTAACGATATCATTACTTTCGATTGACTTATAGACACAGACAGCCAAACGCAAATTTGTATGGACAGTGACAACGACATCTGTCGAGAACTAAAGATAACACAATTACTCCGTACAGTTTGCTTTTTTAAGGTTATCGACACGATCGCAATACTTCCTGTGAAATTAGCGATATTTCTATTTATTGTAACTTCTTTAATATAAATAACAGACAGAAGATATTTAATGGTACACAATATTATAACGGGTCATACACAAATATTAGTTCGCGTCTCTTCTGTGGACATAACAAAAGTCAAGAGTTTGCCAATAGTTTGTTGTAGTAGGAAAGATCAAAATGCATTTAGTAGGTACGCCGCCCAGGCTAATAGCCCGTTTTGCGTGTCGACACTACACTATTATGGTACCAATTTTTACCTAGGCGTAACGTCAAAAAGCCTACTCCGGAAGTTTGATGACCTGTGTTTAGTTATTTGATAAACCAAAAATATAACATGTTTTTCCATAACCTAACGGACTAATTAGAATTACATATTTTTTACCCAGTCAACATCCCTACAGGTTTGATTACAAATTACAATAACCGCTTGTCCTTCACAAAATCAAAATGCAGAAAGCAGAATCAAATTAAAAGTTTGTATTTTCCCAGGAAGTCGTGTGAATATTCATTTATTCATTGAACAGAATTGTTTAACATATTTTTCATTCATTCAAGTTGATAGCCCCGCTATTGGCCTTTGCTACCTATATTTTATGTTGAACAAGGAATACTCAAGTAGGCCCGCCTAAATAAAGCATTAGGTACAGATTTGTTTATCGAAGGTTAGGTATAGTTTCTTTGTCGATCAAAGATACACCTACAAATCTTTTGCTGGTGTATGGCGCCTATATTTCCATACTAGCTTTCCACCCGCGTGGAATTCGGTCATATTGCGGTATAAAGCGAACATTCCCTCGGGAACATCATTTTTTCCGGGATAAAAAGTTTACTTAATCCGGACTTTTATCTTTACGTCTGCAAAATTTCAAAGCAATCGGTTCAGTAGTTGCGGCGTGAAAGCGGAACAAACAAACAAACAAACTTACTTTCTGGTTTATAATATTAGTAAGGAAGTAAGAATAAAGTAGGGAAAGCTGACGAAACGGTACATTAACAAAATCGTGAGAATTTCGCATCTCGTAGCCACTTCTTAAGGGATAAGTCCGCCTTTGTACTTCGCCATTTCATTTGTATTTAATTTTTAGTTTTTTTGTATTTTGTGTTTTTTCCTTGTGTACAATAAAGTGTTTACTTACTTACTTACTTACTTCTGGCATAGTTTTAAGTTTAAGCGTAGATATAGTGATAGGTTGCAACCCTGTCGCCTAAAATATACCTTTCCCAATTTCCTTAGCCGCCTCTTACGACATCCACGGAAGAAAGGCAGAGGAAGAGTAGGAAAGGAGATCAAAGATATGAATGTGCTACTTTTAAGTTGGGTTTCTTCGTGTCTCTTTGTGTACCACATTGTGTATCTTACAGTCATCTTGTGTTGGCCTGTGATCCCATAGCTGTAAAATGGTTAAATAGATTTCGATGTGACTTTATTCGAAATCTTATTCTTTGCTAAATTTCAGCAATATTTAATCTCGAAAATGTTGTAATTTTCTCAAGCTGGATGTTTATCATCTTTACCCGATCGTCTTTTGTCTTTTTTCTTTTCAGTCATTTTAAAAAGTATTAAAAATGTTGCAATGAATACAAATGAGTGCTGAATAACTAGCCATGGAAAAAAAATCTAAAAGCTACGCCACACTGAAAAATATTTTCATTTTCATATCATATCATATCATATCATAATCATATCATATCATATCATATCATATCATATCATATCATATCATATCATATCATATCATATCATATCATATCATATTCATATCCTTACCAATATATAAATGTGAAAGTGTGTTTGTTTGTTTGTCCGTCTTTCACGGCTAAACGGAGCGATGGATTGACGTGATTTTTTAGGTAGATATAGTTTAGGGCACGGAGAGTGACATACCTAGGCTACTTTTTACCCCGGAAAAAATTGATGTTCTCGAGGGAAAACAAAAATATGGTTTGTTTGATAGATCGATATCGATCGATGATAGATCGATATCAATCGATAACCGATCGATAGATGATAGATCGATGGCGCTGTGTGTCGTTTGAAACGAGAAGTTTTCTTATAGTTGTGCTTTATACCGCAATATACCCGAGTTCCACGCGGGCGAAGCCGCGGGCGGAAAGCTAGTAATATTATAAACGTGAAAGTTTGTAAGTATGGATGGATGGATGGATGGATGTTTGTTACTCCTTCACGCAAAAACTACTGAATGGATTTTAATGACACTTTACAATAATGTAGCTTATACATCAGAATAACACAAAGGCTACAAATTGTAATGATATTCTGTGAATTATCCAATATACGACGATAATTCTCAAGTAAGTCGGGTAAAATATACCATTTGCGAGCTTTGGCGTCCGCTGTCAAAACCGTTGAAGTGGCGCGCATGCGCGGGGCAGACGTCACGCGTCGCTGAGTGCGCGACCCGAACGCGGGCAGACGCGTGAGGGCAGACGTCGTTGACGGTTGTGTTTGTTTTGCGAATTTTGAAGGTGCTAGCGATTTGTTAAAAAAGCTGTTTTGTCAAATGCGATTCAAAAATTATTTGTGTGATAATTTTAATGCCATATATTCTACGCCACGCAATCCGAAATACTTATTCTGCGCAGACGAAGTCGCGGGTAACAGCTCGTATTTTCATAAACCCAGAAAACTAACAGTACCTATTCGTACCTTTTATGCTCCTATACTTATCTTATCGCTTAATACTGTTACTAGGACTGCAGAACCTCAGACTAGTGGCAATTGGCTATCATTCAAACCCCCTTCAAGAGAAACGTAACGCTTCATCTATCAGCGAACATGACCAGGGCGTCATGTAACGTGTAACTGTCTCGTTACGCGACACGCGACCCGTGGGTGGACACACGTAGCTATCCCACAATAGCTATGTTACCCTAGTACACAGAACTCCGATTTAGTTAGTTATTTTTTTTAAATACAGGTAAAAGTGACAGGTTGCTAGCCTGTCGTCTAAAGCATACCCAAACCTATCGTTAGTCGCTTCTTACGACATCCACGGAAGAAATGGAGAGGTGTTATTCTTATCTGACAGACAGACCACCTTATTTACCTTTATCATTCTGCTCTTGAATCTGAAATTATCATGGAAGTGGTTTCGAAATGTGAAATAATTAAGCTTTTGTATATGTAACGATGCGTGTGCTCTGCTTGCTCCATTTGGAAACATCGGTGTAAAGTTTTGGGTGACAGTCTAACCAAACTCTGTCACTATTATACCTCTTTCAAGGGGCAATTTTACTGAGTTGATTACCTAAAGCAGTCGCCACGCGGTCGCCGCATGCGTTCCAAACTACTCAGGTTAACTACTTTTGTCATCACTGAGTCAGCAGAAATGTTTGAATTTCTAAGCGATTAATGGTTTCAACTGTCAAATTAAAAACGATGTAGATTTTTAGTGCGTTAGAGAATAGCGCTGTAGGTCCGAAAACTGTCGCTTGCCGTATACGGTCACCGCATACGGTAAATAGCGAATGACTCAGTGTAGTTCCCGCTATGTTCGTGAATAAGTTCTTGACATACGCCTACGTGTAAAGATTACACACACATAAAACGCATCGGGTCAACGACGTCTCAATTCAGGCATTAGTATTCTTCCTATGACACTCGAGCTACGTGATCAAACCCCGTAACTCATTCGTTACCTCGATCAAAAATCGACCTTTTCTCATGTACGTAATGTTTCTTTTGAAACATTGTAACGTATTAAGATACGATGTTCGGAAAGTAGAGCGTCGATATGAGGGCACATAAAAGAGCAAATGGAAGTCTTAAATATGAATTTAATAATCCATCATAAGCTTTTTGAATAAAACTGGGGTTTGTTTACGCAGTGAGTATCGCTTTTTTTTTAAAAAAAAGAAGGCTGTGTAGTGTCGGGTTTAGAATAACCTCTCCATTTTTTTCGTAGATGTAAGAAGCGACTAAAGAAAATAAGTAAATATATCTTGGGCGACAAGCTAGCCTGCCATTATTGCACCTCTTTTATCTTACAGGAAAAATTATGCTAAATCTGCTGGTTTAACAAGGCATAGCGTAAGTAGAGTTGCGCGCGAGATAAATTGTCTCTGTCACTGTTTAACTATAACATACATCAACATAACTAAACATCAGTACGTCTAGTGTAAATAAAGTTGGTAAATAACCGCGTTTTTACGATCGAAACGCGGTCGAAAGAGAACTTGTCACCTATTTCTCATAAAAATCCGTCACTTCTTACATCAATGTCAATGTGACATTGTTACGAACGACAAAATTGATATCGATATTGATAAATGTCTCACCACCGATTTTGATGCTGACGATCGAGTCGACTCTGTCTGAAATGCATTGAAATCGATTTTATTTAATAAATATACAAAAACATTTCACTTTTCGCTAGTAAAATTACAAAAAGTCGAAAATTAAGCTATTGAAGATTTGAGATCCCACTGTGCAATTAAAATGATATGTTGGAAAAACCACTTTATGGCCTTAAGGGATCCAATTTTAGTTACCAAAAAAAAAATAGTATTCAAATCATACATTATCGCCACAAGTAGTGACGGATCTTCTATCTCCTTCGAGACAATAACTCACTAACTCGCACACTCACTCACATAAACAAACGTCTCGATGACGATGTCAAAATGGCAAATAGTCAAAACGGTCGTCGATTCGACAACGATTCCGTTTGCGAACTAATTTGACGATATCCGGCATTGCATGAAGACGTGTCGACCACGGCAGTTGTGCCAACGTGCCGCTTGGAGCCGCTGTCTCAGTTTCCATACAGTTTCGCGTTTCGCAAACGAAATCGTTACTGTTTCATGACTTCATTACACAGAAAAAGAAATCGGTCTCGAATTAAATATCGATAACCATGTCCATCCAATCCGCAACAAGCTCCTTGAAAACTTTAGCTGTTAAAATGTGCAACCCTGTTTGTCCACAGGCTTTCCAACAGAACTCCCGAAGTCAACAACGGATTCACCGGCTTTGTCCTTAATCCACAACTTGAGACAAAGGGCATTGAAACTTTTCAGTAGCGGATTACTTGACGACCTGACGCTGGAGGGGGATCGATGTAACAGGCGGTGATACACTCATCAAAGGCTTAGGGGTCATTTATCACTCCCAAAAAAAAAACTTTCTACATACTTATACAGGGTGACCGAAAATCGACCGAAAATATTTTAACCAGTGGTATACGCGTCTAAAAAACCCTGTAAAATATTTCCTGAAATTTTTCATTATTAACTTTATGGGAGACAAATGTTTCATCGCTTTTCAGATCATACGCTCTGTGTTATACGCTTATACGTACCTTATGTCTCGTACGAAAGTACCGTTAGCTGGCGCGTACGCACTGCAATTGTTCGACATCGCGATACTACTTTTACTTACGTTTTAAACTAAGAGTCGGAGTACAAACGACTGGGCAATATTTTCTGATTTCCGTATTTTTTTTAATGAAAATTCCGGGAAAAAACCTTCCCAGGAGTTTCATTCAGACGCGTATACCCAACTATTGGTTAAATAAATTATTGTCAATTTCCGGCCACCCTGTATGTGTATAATACCTAATAATACCTATAAAGGTTTTTTTATGAATTATACTTATTTTTAAGGACGTCTGGCTTCAGACTACAGACTACTACGCAATAAAACTTTATTATCACTGCATGCCGGATCACAAAGTGTATCGATTCTATGCAGAACATCTGCAGAAGCGTTACCAAACAATGAGACGATGACTCACTAAACAACCCTAAAACATCCCAGGATCAATATCTAATACATAACCTGGGCGTCGGGTTCCGTCGTTAAAACAGGGTCCTGAACGATTGTAATACAATCTCGTCCAGCGTATTAACGAGTTCCAAGATGGCTGGAAGAGATGAAAATGTCACTGTTCTTTTAACAGTTCTTTGACTTATGTCCTTTTAGTTGAAGGGAAATTAAATTAATTCAAATACATACATAGATACTTTTTCCGTGCGGGGTAGCCAGAGACAACGGGTTAACACGGCAATTGTTGGAGTTCAGTGGTTTTCAACCTTTTTCGTGACGCGACCCCCTTATTTTTAGGTATTAAGAATCAGGATGACAAATTGTTAATTTTTACGATGGGTATGTGTACTGAGTTAAAAAATTATCTTTCTAATTAGTCCCTTAGTTAGATTAGGCATAAATAAGAGACACATATTTTTCAGTTTATCAAAATAATAAAACATCGACAAAGGAATAGATCATCAAACCTACGGAGTGGGCATGGGACGTCGCGGTCAAAATTGTACCACGTAGTGACGTCACGTAAAGAAAAAATACATGTACTATTTTTTGGTAATTTATCATACATACCGTCACGCCTATTTCCCTCAGGGGTGGGCAGAGACCATTTTGTTCCACTTGCTACCATCCTGACATACCCTTTTCTTTCATTAACATTCATTAGTCTCTTCATACATCCTCGTCGGTTTCGGGATATTCGTCAGACTAAATAGTTTTTATTTTAATTGCTAACTACCCAAATCCCTTTTATTTTACTTAAGTTTAAAACCCTGGAGACCCCTTTGCAAGGGTGTTACAACCCCCTCAAAAGGTTGCGAGCCAAAGGTTGACAAACACTGTTGTAATTCATTAAAGCCCTTATAAAAACACAAAGTAAAATGTGTGTTCAAGCTGTGGCGGGTTGTTTAAGTGTTAGCAACCATTAAAATGCTTGTGAAATTAAAGTTATAATAGTTGCACTGAAGCGATTAAACAGACATCAGAAGCGAGAATAAAGTCCTTGTATAAATGTAATAAGTTTCACGCTCTGCCACCTGTTTTGTGTAAAACGTTACCAGTTAAAGTAATTATGAAATTCATTCATTAACTTGATCTAAAATTATAAAAGAAAGACAATATTTTCTAGGTAAGTATTCAAATAAGTAATAACAAGAGACATCTATACATCACGCCTGTATTACCAAGTGGTGTAGGCAGAGAACATACATACATACATATTCTCACGCCTGTATTCCCGTGAAGGGTAAGCAGAGCACATGAATTCAAAAAAATCCAGTGCCACGTTTAACAAATTCAGGGTAACCAGATGGTTAAACGTGATACTGGGGTGACAGGTTGCTAGCCCATCGCCCACAATACACTAACCCTTTCCCAGAGTCAACTCTTACGACACCCACGGGAAGAAAGGGGGAAGTGCTATTCTAACCCGGCACCACACGGATAGGCTGAGAAACCCAGAACTATTTCACGTTTTTAATCCACTTCAAGCATATTTTTTAGATTTTAAGTTAAAAGGTACCTACCATAGTGGCAGGTTGCTAGCCGGTTGCCTAAAATTTACCTTAACCACAAAAAAAATTGTGGCTCGTATAAAAAAAGGTTGTGTACCACTCAACTGTTCTAATGTTAAGACTACGTTCGCTGACCGAAGTAGTTTGGAACGAGAGGCGATCGCATTAGATGAATGACTCTGTAGTTGGCATTTCACGCAGTCTTTGTTACGAATAATCATAATTATGCTTGTTAATGTAAGACACAGCGTTTCTGTTAGCTTTCACCGTTTGTAAGCGTTCAAATATAGAATCCAATTAGGATTAATTAAACTTCCCTTGTTCAACTAATTAAGTCTAGTTTTTACCAAAGAGCTAAGAATATATCTGAGGCAGTCATAACAATAACTATTTAATCTGCCTTATTCTTGCTAGATATTTCTTGTGATTTGGGTGAAATAAATTCTAAGAATTGTAATTGGTGGAACGATCTGAAGGTAAACTTTTATTTGTTCAGAACTAGAGCTATCAAAAACAAAGGACTGTCTATGAGATCTATTTACGTACATATATATTTTTAATCTATCTTTATAGTGATGCTGATTACATACAAGTTATTATACTAGGGTTCCTTGTTGTGTCTGGTTTAGAATAGCACCTCTCCATTTCTTCCGTAGACGTCGCAAGAGGCCACTAAGGAAATAGATTAAGGTTAAGATATATTTTAACAGACTAGCAACTAGCAGCCCACTTAAACCCAAAAATGTGCTTTGGGTGGTCACGAAACGTGAAATAGTCAATGTTTTGTCTATGTACCGTTCCATGTGTTCTACAGGCTAGAAATACAGGCGTGATGTATGTGACGGCGCCTCTAGCGACGCGTAGCGCCATCTAGTTGATTTTAGCAAGAAGACGTCTCTAGCAGCGCACAACGCCATCTAGTT
>BHDV01036230.1:125211-139157 GCA_005406045.1 Adoxophyes honmai
AGCGATCACTTCAATTGTTTTGCGGAATAATTTCCGAACAACCAAGATGACATTAGTACTCTATAGGTTCTATCCTCAATGGTCGATACGTTAGTAACATTCGTTTTCAATATCGTGGCTTTTAGCATATTTATAACGTTTGTTTTACATAAATGAGACATAATATTGCCAAACTGCTGGTCCGTCGCTTACTTTCCTTATTCACTTCGTAGAACATACATACATACGTATAATCACGCCTATGTTCTCTAATGGGGTAGGCAGAGCACACGAAAAGTGGAATAGACATAACTACGACTATTTCACGCTTCGCAGCCACCTCTAGCATCATTTTGGGTTTGAAATCAGATTTAAGAGGTAGTATAATAGGTTGCCAGCCTGTCGCCTAAAGAATACCTAAACCCATTTCCTATGGCCGGCTACATACATACGAAATTCCGTTTCGGAATCTCGATTCGGAATCTCGAATCGGACTGTCCGAACGCACTAAATCCATACGACATCTATGGACCAGCTACACACATTCGGAAAAATTCCGTTCGGAATGCCGAACGGAAAGCTTCCGTCTGTACGTGGCTGGTCCATAGGTTTGTATGGAGTGACTGCGTTCGATTTTCCGATTCGAGATTCCGAAACGGAATTTTTCCTAATGTATGTGGCCGGCCTTAGTCCCCTCTTACGACATCCACAGAAGAAATGGAGAGGTGCTATTCTAGACCCGACACCACACGGGTCACGTAGAACATCCACGGAAGAAATGGAGGCGATATTTAAAACTCAACACCACACTGATTCTTTATTTCAAGTAGATTCAGAAAAAAATTTTTAGTCAAGATCCGAACACTATCTCTTTGTTATTAGTTTAATTTGTTACTTTTTCATTTCAATATCGTTCCAGCCTACAAAAATTACAATATCACCAGTAACGACCATAAACTTTCACATAAAAATATCGTCAGATCCGATCGTTTATTAACCTATTAAGACGCTCGGCTACACCGTTCTATAAAGGGCGCAAAGGCGCATCAACTGCTCAAGTCAAAAGAAACTCTCGGGGCCAACAATGTAGACTCAGAATAGTCAACCCAGATGAGATATATAGAGTTTTCGATAAAGATATGGAAACACAACATTGTATTGACAGTAAAGTAGTGCCCAACGGGGGATAACGGATAACGTCTGGAACATGCCAATTATAACGGTTTGATCCTGCGGTGCGTAGTTTATAACTTTGATGTCGATATTTCATGGATACCTATCACAGACTTAATCGAAATAGATACCACGAGTTTTCGCATTTGTTTGAAAACCAAGCGTGCCACTTTTTCTCTATCTACTGTAACTTTAACTTCACATGCGCGCTTTAGTGATGGGATTGTCATTCCGAGTGAAACTGATTCAAAAGTGATGCCGCCCTATTCAAGTCGTCCTGTCTCTAGACAGTTAAACCTAATCTAAGTGGTAGAAAACTAAATGAAATCGCGTCAAAAGAAGAGTATTGCTCTCCCTTTTGGCTCCCTTTTGGCACGCGAAGTACATACACTTGAGTCATCTATTTTGATATAAGTCTGTGATACATATTCAGAATAAGCCCGTGGGTTGAAATTTCTATTTCGACATTTTATGCAGCATTTTATCTAGCGCCCTACACGTGGATCTAGTAATGGCTACAGCGTTTTGATTAAAGAGAGTTGTGTTATGATTTTTCTTCACGGGTTTTAGCAACTCGCGGGTATATTTAAGCGCCTGTTTATAAGAAAGAAAATGAAAATGAAGATGAACGTCATTCCTCTGATGGAAGAGATTGCAGGTTCTAAAAGTAAAAATAAAGAACCTTGATTCTTATACAGGTTGTACCTACACTTTGGACAAAGGTGAATACCAGAAGTTTATTAGGGTTTTTGAACCGATATAGGAAACGTAAATAAAATGGGTATAATTTGCCGAGAAAATACAGATCATCAGACAGATATCAGTATTGCCCAAAACAAACCCGACACCACACGGCAAAGTTACTATTTGATTACTTGAGTAAGTAATAAAAGCAGACAACGTATATAAAACACTCTACATTATTGCTCATTGTTGAGTATATTCGATACTTCATTCACCAAACAGACTTGCAATCGATTTAATGTCTACCCCAGAAAATACTGTTCAAAACACGAACAAACGTATATTGCACGTAGGTCCTTTTAGAACTAACACGCGCACATTCCAAACAGTTTTCAATTAGGTTTGCTAAACAAACACACAAACCAGTAGCGACTGCGAAAAGCCAAAGGACGTATGTGCATGTATAATGTTTATTAGATAGCGGATATCAAGCGCTTGAAGCGCTGGAAAAATAACAAATGAGTATCGAGGCAATTGCCGTGAATATGGTAACGTTTTACGTTTAATGATAAAAGATTCGATTTCCACTTGTTATAATATACTTCAGGAAAGATATTTCTATGCCAAATATGAAACGTAGGTACAGTCAGCTGCAAAGAAACGTAACCCCCCGCCCATACAATATTTCATCACTAGGGGGTTACTTTTCTCTGCAGCTGTCCGTACTACCGAACACACAAAACGCTACATAGACAATTCCAAGGCTATTTCACATTTCGTAGCAACGTCTAGCATACTTTTTTAGCTTTTAAGTTAAGAGGCATAACAATTGCCAGTCTGTCGCCTAAAACATCCCTTAACATCTTTCCTTAGTCGCCTCCTGCGACATCCACGGAAGAATTGGAGATAGTGTGCTCTGCCTACCCCACTTAGGCGCAGCGCAGGCGACAGACTTTTTGTGCGATAGAGTCTGCGGCGCGCAAAAAGTCTGCGTGGATTGTATGAATTGTGCGCCGGACTTTTTGCGCGTCGTGTGCGTTACTGCATATAATTCCATAGATTCTATTTTCACAGACTAAAAAGTCCGTCGCAAAAGTACAGGCATGTTCGTATTGCCGATGTAAAGCATCATTATCATTACACTACATAAGACACTTCTAAAATCGAACTAAACTCCACTTACGTCCTTCGTCTCACAAGCAGAGCCGTTTAGTACTGTTGCCCAGTCCATTATAAACCGTTTTACACACGCACCTGCCAACACTCCTATTTCTACACCCGTAAAGTTCAATTTAGTTAACACCACGTTAATTTTACGCCAGATTGCGGGCATTCAGCACGGTAACAATAGCATTTGCGATAAAATTAGGGTTTACAGCTATTTACTGTGCTGTCGATCTGGCGATGAGTAAATACGGATTACATAAGACACCTATTCGATTGGTGTTTAAACACGAAGAGTGTGTTTGAGCACCGTTTTAGAAACTGACAGCGCACGGTAAACTGTTTGAAATAACGGATGGTTTATAGCTTGTTGTATGTAATACAACAAAATCCTGAGAAGGTCATTTATAGAAGGACATGTTACAACTACAAAGAATTTTCACAACTTATATAATTTATAATATTAAAATTTACGGTCAGTTTCCGGCTACCCCGCATACATATTTAAACACTAGCTGTGCCCGCGACTCCGTTCGCGTGGAATATTGACTTTGGGTAATTTTCCCCGTTTTTTTTTACATTTTGCAGTATTTCTTCGCTCCTATTGGTCGCAGTGCGATGTTATATAGCCTAAAGCCTTCCGCGGTAAATGGTCTATCCAACACAAAAATATTTTTTTCAATTCGAACCAGTAGTACCTGAGATTAGCGCGTTCAAACAAACAAACAAACAAACTCTTCAGCTTTATTATATTAGTATAGATTAGGCAAAAAAAAACATTTTAGAAAGTTGGACGACAAAAATGTAATCCATGCAGTTTAATAATGAGAAATAGATTTCCTCGCAAATAAAGAGCGATTCCAAAGTAATTTTATTATCATCTCATTGAATGGGACCTGAAACTTTCATAAGAATAAAATAAAATGTAAACCGCCCCCGCTCCGCATAGAACAATGTCGGACGCGTCTTAACTGCCCACGGGACACGTGGGAACCATGTGGGAGGATCCACGCCAACGCGCTTCAACGCCATTGATCAACATTTACTTTGGTACCTAATCAACTTAAAATGTTTAATAAATGGACTTTACTCTCAAATTTTAATTTGTAGGTACTGTTAATTAGGATACTAAATGGTATGGGAATTAGAGTTTTACGGGTATAAATACATACCGTCATCCCTTTTTCCCACCGGGGTAGGCACATACTACTTTATTCCACTTGCTACGATCCTGACGTACTGATTCTTTCGCTTCATGTACTCGTACAATCTCATCTCATTGACGAGTACGACATTACACGGATATTGGTTAAAAAAACGTAACATATTTGTAAATAAATCTATTTTTGTATTGAGTTAAAGTATAATTTGAGCGAGAAGTTAGCAATCTGCCTGTTCAGGACTTTAACTGTTAACCCAAGGCACTTTCGGGAGCTAGTGATGTTCCCACCTAGTGTTGTGCTGGCTGTCTTGGGGAAACGCCGCGCCGTGCGCCTCTTACACCTCCATTGACCGCCGACGCGAGCGCATGTGTGTCTGTCTGTTTGCACCCCGCCTTGGTGTAAACCTTACTTCTATCGGTCCATTCGTCACTGTGCCGTGGTGTGAATGTAGACCAGCAGGACCCTGACTTTGGGCTGCCCCTCGTGCTTTCTTTGGCTGCCGTGCTGTGGTATGCCGAACGCTGTGTAAGACTATAAGACTGTTACCTCGTGAGCGTGGGTGGCTTACGATACCTGAGGCAACGTGTTACATCAAGAAGCTGACTGCTGCTGTGGCTGCCTGTGGACCCTGGGCTATCAGACTTCACAAGGTGAGCGAACAAACGCTATTCTTCCTGATTGTTGCCTTGGGAACTCCTGTTCTTTCTACAGTCCACTGTCTCATGCTTTCTCCACTTTCCACTGAACTATCGTACTTTCCCTACACTGCCACTATAATAACACTTTTATCTAAATAAACGAAGCTATGAAACATGATGTAGTCATTGTTTAGTCTGTGGCGTTTTGTGTGGTCTGCCAACCCAGGCGTGGTTGTGTTTGTGTATACGCGGTGATATATACGAATACAATTATTCGTAAACGTGTTAATATTCGTTGAGTACGAAAGGTGGCATCCCTAAAAATAAGGCTACGGTCTCACTTGCAATTTACCTCGGCCGCGGGCAGTTGCAAATACCTCGCATACTTTGGACATACCAGAAATTGCTCGAATAGTTTCAGTAACAAAACAAAGCTGAAAATTTGATGTTGGGTCAGCTGAGGGGCTTTAAAGTTTTATTAATGCCAAAAATGGTACGTGCAGGAAAATAAAGTATCTACTTCACTATCACTACATATTATAAAACAAAGTCGCGGTCGCCGTCTGTCCGTCTGTATGTGGGCTTCAATCTTTAAAACTACGCAACGGATTTTAATGCGGTTTTTTTCAGTAGATAGAGTGATTCCAGAGGAAGGTTTATAGGTACACTAATATTATAAAAAGGAACAGGAATATTATAAAAACTCAAATTATGTAACCCATCTCACGTTTTTTTGCTTATATTATTACCACTAAAGTCACTAAGGCGATATTTTCTTACATATTTGTTAATAAATTAGCCCTTATTCCCTAAGATACGGGGCTGTCAAAAACTTAATTGTTAAATGACAAGGGACACTGCTGAATTTTCCGTTCCACGCATAATTCCACGTTCATTTTTAAATGAGAATCTAGATACATATGATAAAGCAAGAACAGGTCGAAGAGATCGATGGAAGATATTTACAAAAAAACTATTTAAGGGGCTTTGATTTTTATAATTATTATCTGTATGATGCGCATGGTCGCCGGGTAACGAATATCAACAGATCTGTCAAGTTTGCCAAATGCCAATGTGATGTGTTGAAATAATGACAAAGCAAAAGTATTCAAAGATCTTAAAGTACTTAAAGTCTTATCGTTTGGGATGAATACACAATGACCCAAGAAAAGGCAGTAGAAGCAGTTGACCGAATGCTGCGAGGCATACGATGATCGGCTCGCACTATGGGTAGCATCAAACTTCTCTTTTCCGGTGATTTCCGCCAGACCTTGCCAGTTTTGACTCCAGCCAACGAAGTAAATACTTGCAGCTTGCTTAAGGCCAGGAAACAAATGGGTAAATTCGACTGCCGGAGTCTCTTTGTAAAATTGTGCCATCCATTGATGAACTCATCCGTTTGATTTATGAAGACCTGCGAGAAAAACTCCACGAGAATTTTTGGATGTTTGAACGAGTTTTACTGACCCCAACAAACGACTAGGCAACTGTTGTTCATGAGTGCTCATTACTGGAAATTGAAAGGGAACAGGTGGTGTACCTATCCATCAATAATGCCGTAGATCCTCGAACTACAACGGAGTACCCAGTAGAATTCTTGAACTCTGTGAGCGCCTCGGAGCTACCAGCACACAGTCTTACTCTAAAAATTGGAGTTGCGATTGTGCTTCTGAGGGACTAAACGCTACCAAAATTATGTAACGGAACTCGCCTGAAGGTAGTGCGTTTGCAGCGGAACCTTATAGAGGCGGAAATTGTAATGGGTTGCGAAGCCGGCGAGGCTGTTTTCATACCCCGCGTCCCTCTGATCCCTAATAATTTTTGGTGCCAGTTTAAGCGTCATCAAATTCCCGTGAGCGTGTGTTTTGCAATGACGATAAACAAGTCACAGGGACATACGCTCCACGCCGCCGGCGTAGAATTGCGCACTAGCTGCTCCTCTCATGGGCAATACTACGTGGCGTGCTCGCGCGTCACCAGGTCTGGTGTCCACTGGGAAAACGAATAACGTCGTATATAAAGAAATACTGAGTAGAGTAGCTCTCGGCAATAAGTAGCATAATAGAAACTGCGACCGTCTGCTGCATCATGAGGACCATGAGGTTGCTGTATACGATAGCTCACATTCAGTTGGGTTCACGACACGCCAGCGTAATAATTTACGTCTCTGTGTGATAGAGTCATATGGATCAATAAGTTGCTGGTATTTTTCAGCCATGATAATCGCTTCTTATGCTGCTTGGCTGTAACAACAGCTGACACATCAGTTGCTCATTTGGAGTTCACTCGCTTTTTAGTAGACTTGGATTTGCTAATGCATTTGATAATAGGTTACTGTTATAGTGGCGGGACCAGGTCCTGAATTCAGTCAATTCATATTGCAGTATTTAGTACCAAATTTGTATTATTTGGTACCTTTTAGTTAGGTTATTTGTTAAATTAAATGTATGTACAGCAGATCTTTATAAATATCTGAATATATGCTGAAGTTGATATATTGTTTTTTTACCAATATAAGTATGGAAATATTGAAATTTGTCAAAAAAATAAATGAAATTACTTTTAAATTGATTTCTTTTTAATTTTATCAACATAAATACGTCTGGTAAAATATCCCTGTTTATGTTTTATGAAATTACTAAGAGCGTTCTTACGTTCTAAAAACTCCCGGTTTACGTATTTTTAACGGTCTTTAACAAATGAAAATTCAATACATTTTCCATTCGTTCAACTACTGATTGGTGAACACCGCCCTTAGGTAGCTAAAATGTTGAGATTTCGAACATTAGATTAACACAGGTATTTTCCATCACGGCATGTTTACCCGTGGTAGTTAGGTAAAGTACCAAGAGATACAACACAGTTATGGATACAGAACGCAGCAGATGCAGATTCCGTAGGCAGAGTTTCTAATTTCGCTTGCTTGAAATGTCAGGTGTAACCCACACAAGCTTCAATTACAACTAGGCGTCCCAGCGTGTCCCAGTAATGTTTATGCAAAATTCGGATGCACCGAGATTATTGACGAGACTTCATGTCACACAGCTTGGCCGCAATAGGTATCTTTAGCGCCTAGCTATCTTTACCGTCGTAAGAAAAGGTGAAAATGTAATAATTCCACGAATACTAATAATTCCCACAGATCTCCTGGTGCCTCCTGTTCCAGTTTATAATTTTCTCCAATTTCCTCTTGAGCTTAGTTTCACTATGACCATTAATAAAGCGCGAGGTTACACATTAAAGATGGCTGGGGTGAACCTAGAGAAGCCGTGCTTTTCCCATGGACAGTTGTTGTATGTGGCATATTCGCGTGTATTGGACACAGAATCTTTTCATTCTATACGCCAATGGAAAGACATATATTATCGTCTACACTACAGCAGCGTATTAAAATAATTGCGAGATCTCTTCGGTGTCACCCTGAATTTAACGCGAGCGAAGCAGCGGGCAAAAGCTAGTATTCAAATAAAAGTGTTAGTTTTCTTCTTTTTTTATTCCTTAAAATAGACCGTGTCGTGTCGGGTTTAGAATAACACCTCACCATTTCTTCCGTGTCATAAGAGGCGACTAAGGAAATAAATAGGTTAAAGGCGACATGCTAATAACCTATCACAATTGTACCCCTGAACTTGAAACCTCAAAATTATGATGGAAGTGGCTACGCATTGCGATATAATGATAATTTTTATCTATGTAGCGCTTTGTATGCCCTGCCTAACCCATTTAGAAAAATAGTTCATGCAAGCGAATAAAACAAGTCTCTACCTATTTAAATTCAAATTAAACATAGATCAAGTCAAAAGTTTTGTTTTATTCGCTCTAAAGGGAGGCACTCAAAAAAACAATAAATCATCTCATGATATCCAGACAAATTTCCGATGCGTTGTCGACTCAAAGGCCTAAAGGTTCCTCATGTGACAGTAATTGATCCCACTGCCTTACCTTCTACGCCCAAACACAATAGTACGTCATAAATAAGCTATCATTATTACCATGTCGCTGTGAGGCTTTTAGTTGTTACGTAAAGCTTTACAAATACCGCGATACAATGACAAGGTACATAAAATTATCACAAAACTTATTTACCTGTGCCGTTCACTGTAATATGGTTATTATACCATAACGACGATGGTGATGGCACCAAATTAAAAGGTAAGCAGCTGGCATTGAAATTCACAGACCATTGTCAGGATCAGTATCCTGACCAACCAATCGCATAGCACCTCTCCATTTCTTCCGTGGATGTTGTAAAAGGCGACTAAGACAGTTTTTAATAATACTTTTGGCGACATGTTCGCAACCAATCCCTGCTACCTATACCTCTTTATCTGAATTCTTATAACCTAACAACTCAAAACCTACATAAAACTCTTCCATTAAATTTGAAAGTAAGTCGATAATCGAGAACACGGAGACCAATGAATAACAATCTGATAAACAGTCCTCCAGAGACGCTGAATTCGGTCAATTCCGACGTCCCTCGCTGACAGATTATTTCAATTCGACCGGGCCGTAATAGGAGTGGCTGAGGTCCCTCGGGCGCTAACTGACGATCAACGCAGCTTTGTTTCGCATAACATTGTTTCATCGAATATTTTTGTAAGTGAGACAAGCATTTAGTAACGTTTTGAGATTTTGTGGTTCTCACTGAACATTAAGGCCGGCTACCATACGGAATTCCGTTTCGGAATCTCGATTCGGAATATCGAACCGGAATATCCGAACGTATTAAATCCATACACATCTGGGTGAGCCAAGCACAGACGGTAGATTTCCGTTCGGAATTCGGAAACGGAATTTTTCCGTATGTATGTGGCCGGCCTAAACTACCGTGAGACTCAATCATCTTGAAAAATATGGATATAACCTACCTACCAATCTATCAACTATCTACCGATGAAAAACAACTGAGCGAGTGTTTGAACGTTTGATAGATTAGCAAAACGATCGCTTAGGAACTTAGTTCATAACTTACATATACATACATTCCACGAAACAATGACTAGTACTATTTTGTATGGAATAGCGTTGTTTTTATATTTTATACATACATAATGTTAATTGGTCATCATTTAGTTGGTATTTCGTATTAAGAAACGAAAAGTGGCAGTTGGAACTGTACAGAGTTTGTAAACAACCTTGTCTTCTTCTTCAATAAATTATTCTAATGATAATAACGCAATAAGTTTTAGCCAAATAACCCTTTCAAAAGCTTAGTACCAGGGCTGCATAAATCATAAAGCACTTAACCACACTCAGGTTCACAGCATTATGGTGATACAGTAGATACGGGGGAGTTTTGGACACTATCTAATCTGTTATCATCGGCACACCTGTAGCGGTTTCTGATTTCCCAGTTGCTTCTACTAGTGTTAGCCAAAGAATTTAAACGATGTGTACGGAAGAATCCACTGAGAGATTATTCCCCAATGCGCCAAAATAAAAATCTGTGTCGCTTTGTTTGTTTTTCAGTATTTAATGTACCTACTTATAAATGACATGATGACCCCGTGTGGTGCCGGGTTAGAATAGCACCTCCCCCTTTCTTCCCATGGGTGTCGTAAGAGTCGACTCTGGGAAAGGGTTAGTGTATTGTGAGCGATGGGCTAGCAACCTGTCACTGCAATATCACGTTTAACCATCTGGTTGCCCTGAAATTGCTAAACGTGGCACTGGATTTTCGAATTCATGTGCTCTGCCTACCCCTCTTGGGAATACAGGCGTGAGAATATGTATGTATGTATGTACTTATAAATGAAGATTAAGAATGCACATCGACCTTTTGAGCAAAATGCAGGTGTTGTTGAGCGCTTTCTCGCTCTAACTTTCGTTACGGCTACTGTTTCTTTCCAAAGACCAATGTGCAAACTGTTTGACCGAATACTGTAATATTACATACATACATACAATCACGCCTGTATTCCCAAACGGGGTAGGCAGAGCACACAAAACGCTAAATGAATAAACGATGACTATTTCACGTTTTGTAGCCACTTCTAGCATAGTATTTTTTAGGTTTCCGTGTGGTGTCGGGCTTAGAATGTCACCTCTCCATTTCTTCCGTGGATGTCGTAAGAGGCGACTAAAGACATAGGTTAACGTATACTTTAGGCGACAGACTGTAACAATAGTCATTTAATAATAGTCATTTTGTTTATGGCGATGGCGCTTGAACACATAGTAGGTAGCTACATTATGATACGGATAATATACTCGTAGATAAAAGATACTGTAGAATATTTGCACCAGCATTGCGCCCGTGTTACGCCGAGACAGATCCCTCGTATACTTTAAGTTAAACTCTACCAAATATTTTGTGTTAACCGCTCAAACTCCAACCGCTTTTAGTGAAAAAATCCTCAATTTAATGTACCCGAAGTGTACATTATACACTTAAATATGGCCACCGGCGACCAGGCCTTTTCGTGATGTGAATATTAATTATCAGCTCAAAAGAAGATTTTGCACCTTCTCCAATGTAACCTGAACTCTCGAACGTTTCAACTAGCAAGGAGTTAAGTACCACATTATGATGGGCATAGTTTCTAATGGACTGGCTTAGTCAAGATTTTTCAACAAGGCTTAAGGACTGTTGGAAAAGGGAATCCTGTTCATTAATCAATTTGATCTGACAAAGATTGTGGCATCGTGTTGGTTAATTGTAGGGCAGAGGTAAGTACTGTAACAGCTTTAACAACTCTTTTACGTGAGGTACGGGGGTCGTACGAGATCGTACGTGAATTTGAACAATTTTATGTAACATTTTTAATTTTTGTAAGTTTTTAAACGAGCAACATTATCAACGTGAAGCTATTCGAATTAGTCAGCGTTCAAAGAACAAAAACAATAATCTAGATTGAAAGAACTCTCCCGCACAAGATGTTCTGTAAAAGGTCGATTTGCATGAAATTTTATGAAAATTTTGCCTGCAATTCTTAGATTAACTGTGTGAAGTCGTAATTTTAAATGGTGAAAATATTTTTTACGTTCAATATTTACATGAAATTTAATGAAAAAGTCTTAAGTGAATGACAGTTTGTCACAGATTTATCAGTAGTGACATTTACATTTAAAAACAAGTAATTTAACAGTTGATCAGTATAACAGACTAAATTTTCACATAATTTCAGCCAAATCGACTGAATGGCTTTTACAGATCATCTTGTGGGGCTCTTTCAATCGATTTAGTGGTTATACGGTGCCGCCAAATTAGAACACGGTGTTAAATTTTTACTGCGTGAACAGCTGATGAGGACGTGCCTTTATAAAGTGATACAATTATATGCTACCCCACATTTGACAATAATATTAATGACGCTAGTAACGCGGGTAGTGGTGCGCTGGTATTAGTTTCCTCGAGTATGAGCAGTCGCACTAACTGAGCGGTGGGGCGCAGTGCGCATTCGGCAGCAACCACATTTTTTGTGACCGAGACACGTGGAACTCCATGTAATGTGTAATTTATCTGTTAATTTTATCATGAGTAGTGTGATATGGTAGTTTCATATTCCAAATGCCCTTTGCACCAGTCTGAAGCCGCCATTCCTCACTGGGCTAAAAGGCTTCGTATTACGAGTAGATTAATTAAATTAGAAATTTCGAGATAAATAATGCAAACAAAACCCGCATGTTACGATACTCCGGAATTATGATTAAAATACAGATTCGAGGCTTATCCCACCATTCTTAATGTAAGGATTTTACCTAAAAATACAGCTTCGCCTCAGTTATTCTTACTAGAGGTAAATTCGGCGAATAATTTCGCGGAAACCACGGGACTTCAGGTCTTTGTCTTAATTGGGAGTCCGGGATTCGAAATTTGAGAGGATGTATTTACAGAGGCTTGAATTTGAGAGCTGACTCTCGACAAATATTGTTATTTTTCCTGTAAATAAGGTAAAAGTACCAGTAGATGACACCCATCTGTCACCTGTCTTACTATGATATAAGGTTGCAAGTGCCAATCATTGGGTCAGTGTCCAGCACAGGGACGTTTACCTTAATTTCCTTTACTGTAAAGTCCGCAACAAGGACATACACACAGTCAAAGTGCCGAAAATGTGTATACTCGCTTTTGTTGTCTCGACCTTACGGGCGAGTGGACATATTTTTGGCACTCTGACTGTGTCGATATCTTTGTCTGTACCTCTATCTGTCTGATGCTATCAGCAACAGGTCGCTTCACACACGATTTTTAAAACTGTGTGGTGTCAGGATAGAATAACACCTCTTTATATCTGCCGTGAATTTCGTGAAAGGCGACTAAGGAAGGCGCAGATGTGGTTTAGGCGACAAGCAACCTGTTCCTATTCCACCTCTTCCATCTGTTTTGAAACCTCAAAAGTAGGTTTTATCTATGTCATGTTTCGTGTGATCTGCGTAACTTATTTGGGAGCACTGGCGTGATTGTATGTATGCATAAGTTGAAATACTTAATATTGCACGATTTTACATCAGTCCTACTATATTTATGTAGTAACTAGCTTTTGCCCGCGGCTCTGCTCGCGTTAAATTCGGGGTATCACAGAAGAGATAGCACACATTTTATAACTTTCTACATTGAAAACTTCCACTCCTCACTTTAGGGAAATGAGGGGGTTTTGAAGAGACAAAATGTAGCCTATGTAACTCTCCATGCCCTAAACTATCTCTACCTAAATTATCACGTCAATCCATCGCTCCGTTTAGCCGTGAAAGACGGACAAACAAACAAACAAACAAACACACTTTCACATTTATATATTGGTACGGATTAGAAATCAAACATTTGGACATTTTGGATGCTTGTGGAAATTGTCTCGGAATATTTAGAGAAATAAATTGTTGGTATAAAATGCTTTTGACAAATAGTAATCATCGATACGGCGTTGGTAAGAGTGGTACTTCAAGTGCAGTATAGTGAAATTTTGTGAAATAGTTACTCTTTTTTCTTACAATCGCGAGATGATAATAATAAATTCACAAATCGGCACCAAATCCAAGACACATCGAAATACGTAGTTAAAAAGCGGAAAAGAGCACTATAATCCCACAACTTGATATGCGAAAACACAGTAAAAATAAATATAATTTTAAACAAAAAAAAACCGACTTCAAATTAGCTTTATCCTAAAAGGAAACTTCTGTTTATGTACATATTTACTAA
>BHDV01036230.1:139938-159012 GCA_005406045.1 Adoxophyes honmai
AAAAAAAAAAATACAGCCGAATTGAATACCTCCTTTTTTGAAGTCGGTTAAAAATAGATTTTTTTTGATAAATGACAGAGATCAACTCTTCCGGATTGAGTTTTATTTCCGATATTTATAAAAACTATCGGGAAATGGACATCAAACTGGAAAACAACGCGCATAATTTCACAACAGTCTCTTTCGTATTCCCATACACGAGAATAAGGGGTTCAGATAAAAACGCATCAAAAATCGCGGATCAATAATAATGATAACGTATCCCACAAAAAGATTTTTTACGGTACAATTTAATACCGCAGGGTGTTGACGAACCGACCAAATCTCGATGCCGCGCGCAACAGGTACAGATCGTTTCTCCCCGGATTACGTTTAAACTTACCAGCTTAATAATCCAAGGTGTTTCAGTACACTAGAGGGAATTGTTATCAAGTTCACTTAAAAATAGAGTTCACTGCGCGGGCGAGCGTGCGTCGCGGTTGGCGTTTGAGGGGGAACTAAACGCGGGCTGTGAGACGACGCGGCCGGCAGTTGGGCGCGAGGGACGCGAAAATTATGGCCGGAATACTGAGCGACTTGTTGCTGGGGATTGTGGCGTGCGTTGTCAACTTCAGCTAATTCTTGAGGTGACATTCCTTTGTAACTGCACTGAATTTTGAATTTGAGATGTATTTTCCGCTATTCTGTCTGTTACCCTTTAGTCATTTATAGAACACGCCAGTATTCTCAAATCTGGTAGGCAGTGGATCAGATATGCTACATACACATAACCATGACCATTTCACGTCCTGTCGCCTAAAATATTAGACGCCTCTTACGATATCTACGGAAACAATGGAGAAACGTCATTCTATGCATTCTACGCAAACGTTACGTTTTACGAAATTAACAACAATAAATGAATCATCAGTTAGCAGATATATTTCAGTGGGAAACTTTTGTATTCCCTACTGGCTTTCGCGGGATTTTCAGTTTCTCGTTGGAATATTCTAGCAACAAGTCGTTTCAACCATTATTCGTGAACCGTCCCTTGTGGCCAACTGGGGCCGCGATGGCACTGCGACCCACAGTTGGTCCACCTGGAATGAGTACTGCCGTATTTACACTAAGTTGACACAATACCTCGACTAGAAAATATATATAAGTAGGGGAACTTGTACTTAGGACAGTTTTTCACATTTTTTTAATGGTCGAATTTGGCCTGCAAAAATGCAAATAATAGAAAGATCAGTTATTGAACTAATAATTCAATAATACATTTTGTGAAATTTTAATAGCGAAGAGGACAAAAGCCACTACAAAAAAAAGAAAAAACTGTCCAAGGTACAACAGACCTGATGTACCTTGGACAGTACCAGCTGTACTTTGTACATACTAGGGTTAAATGAATATAAACACCAAGAGTTCATGTAAAAAGTTTATTTTTTAGTTATACTGTCAGCGATGACGTCAATAGGAATGATTTGGTAAACATTATCAGAATAAACCGTCTTAATTTTTTTATTAATAGAATTACATAAGATCTCGTTCTAAACCTTCAATTATAATAAGTATTAATTTTTTTTTCATAATAAAAGACTTAAAAATAATCAAAAACACTTTCCCTTTTTCTTCAGACATAAAATTATTGAGATTAGATTTACTTAGATTTAATTTTTTACATGAATGATCCAGTGTCGGAGACACGTAGTTAGTTGGGGGTCCAAGGTACAACATCGTAACAATTTCTTTAAAGCAGTTTTAAAAACACACCTAAAGTTAAGACTAGGTTTAATCACTAATGCTATCTGTTACTTTCATATACTGAGATTAGATTGAGAGTAAAAGATTAACATAAATACATACCACTTAAAATAAATAAGCTACAAATGAAGGTCAAAAAACGTACTTTTCAAGCAAGAAACAATAAATTACTTATTTTTTCTACGCTCGCGCGGGGCCGGCGGGTCACAACTATTTTCACGTTAGAATTGACAAAGAACGCTTCGACTGCCATGGATAACATTACTTTAAAGCGTAGGAGTTTTCGAAAAATTACGATTGTCCTAGGTACAACACTGTCCAAGGTACAACAGGTTCCCCTACTTATAACTACTTTTCTATATCTGAATACTCAAATTTCTATAAAAAATCCTATACCTAATTCCTGAGTGGTGTCGGGATAGAATATCACTTCTCCATTTCTTCAGTGGATGTCGTAAGAGGCGACTAAGGAAATAGGTTTTGGTTTGCTTTGGTAGAGATACGCGCGACATAGACTATACCTGTCACTGTCTAACTAGAGACGTCAGAAAGTGACAAATAGACTAACACGCGCGCGACGCGACTAGACCGTGATGCCGTGCTAGGCCTACAGGCTAGCAACCTGTCACTATTCTACCTCTTCCATCTTTGCAAACGTAAAACTATGCTAGAAGTGGCTGCGAAGCGTGAAATAATCATAATCACGGTTTTGTCTATGTAACTTTTCATGTGCTCTGCCTACTCTGTTTGCGCACATAGGCATGATTGTACGTAAATACGTATCCAAAACCACTTTTCAAATACTGCCAGAAAAAAAGACAATCAGTTTTTAGAGTAACAAAACGTGGAGCAAATGAAAATAATTGGCTACAGAATGTTGCAATACCTTACATCCCTATGCATTCCTGGTACTTCAGTACCGGAGTTGCAACTAATGAGAAATTCAATATGAAATAACGAACGTCAAGGGCCAAGAAATTCAATACCTCAAGTGCTTCTGATTGCTACGGCGTAGCAACGTAGCACTAACGTAGCGGTGGCCTCGTAGCGGCTCTACGAGAGGCTCCTTCACTTATTATTGCATGGAGATTCGAGTTTATTATTTTGTTGAATGTTTTGTCATTTATCGAAGATTTAAGTGGGTTTTGTTGCTAGTTTTTACGGTTCCGCACCCGAGGGTGAAAACAGGACCCTATAGGGTGACGGCACCAGTTATGGACGGTTTAAGTTGACAAGCACCAGTGATGGACACTTCATTCATAATTTAAAGACCATAGAGTTGTGAATTGATTGTTGTAAAACAAATGACTTTTCCTTAGTGGGTAGTAAATAAGAGTCATTGTCCATTACTGGTTCTATGTCCATTACTGGTGCGGTCACCCTACTGAGACTGCTGTCCGTCCGTCCTTCTGTCTTCAGGCTGTCTCACGAACCGTGCCAGCTAGACTGTGTTTTACAGACTATGTGCTTATATTACCGCTTTAATAAGAAATACTAGTTTACTGCGAAATACCAAAAATATAATATAATCATTATTTATCATGCAACAGACACTTGAAATATTCACAGGATATTCCTTTAAACAAAGTACTTTGAGCGTAAATAATTAAAATAAAATAAAATAAGTATTTAAGGGGGGCCATACAGAAAACGTCATTTATTGCGGTAGACTGTTACCGTTAGTTATATCGACCCAAAAGCACCGTGTGGTGCCGGGTTAGAAAGCACCTCCCCCTTTCTTCACGTGGGTGTCGTAAGAGTCGACTCTGGGAAAGGGTTGGTGTATTGTGATTGTGGGCGATGGGCTAGCTACCTGTCACCACAATATCACGTTTGACCATCTAGTTACCCTGAATTTGCTAAACGTGGCACTGGACTTTTGAATTCATGTGCTTTGCCTACCCCTCTTTGGAACACAGGCGTGAGAATATGTATGTATGTAAAAACACCGAAAAAATCACGATTTTTGTATGAGAGCCCCCTGTAATAATTATTTTATTTTATTTTTACATTTATAGCGGCAAAAGAAGTACATAATCCGAGAAAATTTCAACAGTCTAGCTAGCACGTTTCAAGAGATACAGCCTGGTGAAAGACGGACGGAATGACGGACAGCGAAGTCTCAGTAATAGGGACCTCATTTCACCCTTTGGACACAGATCTCTAAAAACATCCAAAAGAATATGAACCCACAGTGCGTGAGTCCAACTCACTTCATTGTTTCAGCTTTTCCCCTTTACAGTTTTTTAATAAAATTCCCTTTCAACGAAATTACTTTTTACCGAATTCATTAGAACTGCAGGTGTCCATTATATTTTACTGCCAGTAAAATTGGAAAACTGCGTTCACTGAACCAGCCTTTATTTGTTTTGAACATTAACGATCATGTCTGTGTATATTCGTAAAGAATTCTCATTGAACATGGCTAATGCTACCAACTCGTGGGTACAATAAGGCCTTCTGCACTCAAAGAAACTAGTTACAAATTGAAATTAGTAAAGAGTTGCTTGAGCATTCAAATTGACATTCGCACACGAGGAACTAGTCACCAACTGGTTACTTAACTGATAACGAGAGACGGCGTAGCGGTTGCTACGCTACTGGTAACCCGAGTTTCTGTTTACGTTTCCCATTTAGCGACTTTTTCGCTAGAAGTGACGGCTAACTTTGAAATAAATAACTTTGTACAAAATGTTTTTTTAGTTTGTTAGACTTTAAGAACAGAAGATTTGTTAAATTGGCAACACTGAGCGAAAGTGAGTATCGATCGGTTCGTCACGTTTGAGTAGCATATTTTGCGAGATTATGTACAGTTACTAACTTGTAATTTCTAATCAGTTTTGTCACTTTCGAGTAGCTCAATGTGAGAAAGGCCAAAGGACCAGAGTACCCTCATCCCTAAACCTATTTCGTTAGTCGCTTCATTCGACATCCATGAAAAAAATGGGAAGGCGTTATCCAAACCCGACACCACACAAGGATTTAAATTACTTTTTTTTTTATTCCTTTTTCGCAGATCTATTCAACTCAATGATCATTAATCCAATACATCAAACTAGTACCTGAGAAATTTTACAAATGAGACCGAATTAAAGAGAAAACATACAGGTACATACTATTTCTACAAACGCTTCCTTACTATACTTACGCTTCTTTACTTTTCGAAAAATCGAGATAGTAAAATGCCAAAAATGTAGAAACAATAAGAGCGTGCGAACATACGGTGGATTTCTGACCCACCGAAGAATGTTGACAAAACAAACAGTTTTTATACGTATTTTATACTCTTTCTGTAATTTTGTATTAAGAATGTTTTTTTTTATAGGTTTTGTTTTAGTCTGAATAAATTGATGGTCGAAGACGGACGTTTTACTAGATAGCACTAGAACCAGACCCAGATTCAAATATACAGTCCACTATATTCCAGTCCCTCGCTTATAAACGTAATAAAATATTCCTTTGCAGAGCGATGCGATGTTACTACGACATTAACGATTAACGCGGATACCGATTTATTTCATCTATTTAAAAAATGTTCTATATTTCACTATAGGTTTCAGTGTGGTATCGTTAGAATAGTTTCTCTCCCTTTAGTCCGTTAAAATTCACGACCTCTTTCTCTCTGGTTGGTCGATTTAGAATAACAAAATGTATTAATTGGAATAACAGTTTAGTTTTTTTCTATTTCTTACTCAACTTCGAAATCCTTCGCGACCCCTTTGCAGGGGTTTCACCACAGATTTATATCCAAATAGATGACTCAAGTGTATGTAATTCGCGTGCCAAAATGGAGCCAAAAGGGAGAGCATTGCTCCTCCTTTGACGCGATTTCATTTAGTTTTATACCACTTAGATTAGGTTTAATTGCCTAGAGACAGGATAACTTATAATATAAGGCTGCGTCATCTTTGAATGGGTTTCACTCGGACTGTCAATTCCCATCACTAAATCGCTTATGTGACGTTACCTACTGTTGAAAAAAAGTGACACGCTTAGATTTCATACAAATGCAGGAACTTGCGGTATCTATATCGATATAAGTCTGTGGGTTTCACCCACACCACAAGTTGAAAAACACATCTATAGTATAGTGGTTAGAACAAAACAGAAATGGCGGGTACGGTTGTTATTCGAACCCGTGTTTTACACAAGTTGGTAACTCATCTCGTCTTGGCTAAATTAAATTCGTGAACTTATCTCCGATTGCTTGATGGGCTTCTTGGAAGGTACGGCTGCTATACAAATAGAAGCATGTTGTTTTTCATACAAAAGAACCTGGCATCACGCTATGGAAATTCTCCATAGCAAAGTAAGGCTATTCTTACGGAGAAGAATAAACTTTAGGTAAGGTAAACGTCCTTATGCTCGACACTGACCCAATACTTGGCACTTGCAACCTCATGTCATAGTAAGACAGGTGACAGATGGGTGTCATCTACTGGGTATTGAGGCGTCGAGCGTAAAACGTAACTATTTTGCAGTGCCTTTGCATACTTAAATCAACAAGGTTTTCAATATAGCTCATAAACTCAGCAGAAACATAGGGCTTTATGTTGTGTGTACTTTGTTGTACAAAAATAATCATGACGAAAGAACAAGCACATTAACCATAACAAATCACAAGTAGAAGGACGAACAAGTCCATTAAGGAGTCTCTTCCTGCTGACCTTCGAGCGATTGACAAAACATGTGAAATTCAAACTAGAGTAGAATCAAATAAAGTTGGAAAAAATCAATATATATCATTAACCGAAAATAAACATATTGTAATAATTCACACTACCTACAATAAATGTATACATACATATACAAGTACATAAAGATACACACAATACAATACATTACGTTATCATCGCTACAGTACAACAAACCGGGCGGAATGCGCACATTGTATTGAATTACAGCAGAGTGCATCTCCATACGGCTCGTCGCGTTCCTTTTGCAGTTACTTCGCTCTGCGGCTGAAGCGATGAACTGGAGCGAAACTTGTGTAAGATGAAATAGACTTTATTTTCTTTACAGCCAGTCGTTCCTGAGTTTTTTCCAACCATTTTATTACTTTTTTGGGTCTTCCTCCTAAATAATGATAATGACTCAATATTGGTTAACAATATTAAATTTCTAAATTATTTAGCCTATTACAGCAAATAGGGTCACAGACGCGTTTGGCCAGGCAACTTTCCTTTAATATTACATGCTTTTTATATGCTTTGTTCCTAGCCCCTCTTAGACGGTAACCAGGAACGGGACTTAACCTCTCGTATGCTACGGAGCAGATCTGCTCCATTTTAAGGATATCTTTTAATTATTTTTATTTTAATCACCATAATTTGTAGATATTGAAACAGAAGAGGCTCGAATGCAGTATATTTTCCCTTTCCCGCACACGAGGGGTTAAGCTAGGTAAAACACAGGGCCCAATGACTTGAAAAGCGATGAAGCATTTGTCCCCACAAGGTCAATCGTGAAAAAAAATTAGGAAATATTTTACAGGGGTTTTTAGACGCCTATATGACCACTGGTTTAAATTTTGACGGTCAATTTCCGGCCATCCTCTAAACCATCGTTTCTTAACCTCGGGTCGCGACCCAAATTTGGGTCGCGGGCCATATCGAGATGGGTCGCAGGACCCGCGGGACCTTGAAAAACAAATCGCACACTCCATTTCATTTGTTTTTAATGTTTGATTGGGTCGCGGGCTTCTAATATTTTTGAATTTTGGGTCGCCTGGCAAAAAGGTTAAGAACCGCTGCTCTAAACATTCATGTACATTATGTAACCCCTCTTTTTGCGTCTATGGTTAATAATAGCTCTCAATAAAGATACTAGCCGGTTACATACCTACAAAAAGTACTAGGCGACCAGGACAAGCGCGAAGGTTGTCTCATCTTCCAGAATTATGTAAACGAGATACTCCTAAACGTATTACAGCAACAGGTTACCCTTGTGGAACCGGACGATTCGCAGACAGAAAACAACTCTGTCCCTTTGGTTTAAACTCGCTTTTACAACGTTAGAGGAATGCTGAGATGGAAATTGTACCTCCGAGTTAGTTAAGTTATAACTAGCGTGTTTTTTGGCGCCGAGAAATCAGGTAGCTTTGAAGAGTAAATGTTATTATCAAAATGCGATAAGAGACAAAGGTTTTAGTAGTATTTTGTGTCTGGATTGAGTTTTTTATCGTGTAGATCAAGATGCTCGTTTTTTATTTTGAGTTTCCACTGTATCATTTTTCCATAACGGACTCTAAATTTGCATGCTAGAGGTATATTTTTTATGCTAGAAATGGCCACGGAACGCCGGTATTCCCAATTGGCATGCAACCATGGCTACGACACGTTTCGCGACTACTAATGTACTTTAACCTATTAGTCGCCTCTAACGACATCCACGTATGAAATTGAGAGGTGTTATTTTAAATCCGACACCACACGGCAATGAAAACAAATACTGCAGAATAAAACATCAACCTTTTCTATAAAATTGTAAAGAATAAATACTCCAAGTAAAACAGAAACTTCAGAGAAATCTAAGAAATATTCCACATGAATAGACGGAGATGAGGGTAAAGTATGTAAATCAAAAGTAAATGCATCAGCAGGATTTAAAGGGGAAATATTCGAGCAGAGACCCTGACCCACATCAGAGTGACGCGCGGGAATCAATAATCATAATCGCGTATGCAACGAGTCACATGTGATACACGGGACAAAAATGTACTATAATTTGATTACCAGTCCTTTTGTAATCAAATGAGGCAAGATCACAAGAATCATCGCTAGAAAAAAACATGACTATTGCACGTTTACTTTCAACATAAGTTTAGGCCTAAAAACAGATAAAAAAAGAAAAAAGAAAGAAAGACGTTTATTGACAGAAATTTGACAATGATTATAAAATATTTTTGTTGTACGTATCTAAAAATGCATTAGCTTTAATGAATAAATAATAAAAACTTAATGATGCATGCAATAATAATTAACAGAACACTGCCGTGCAAAATAGCGGCAAAAGGGCCGCACTCAGCGTGATATTGCTGCAAGCCGCAACCTGCGGTTTTCAGTGCGGCCCTGGAAACTTAAAACTACGAAATCCATACTAATATTATAAATGGGAAAGTGTGTTATTTGTTTGTTTGTCCGTCTTTCACGGCTAAACGGAGCGGCGGATTGACATGATTTCTTCGTTGGTGATAGTGAAAAGTATGGAGAGTGACATAAGCTACTTTTTGTCTCTTCATAATCCTCCACTTCCCTATAATACTTCTTAACGCGAGCGAAGCCGCAGGTAAAAGCTAGTAATTTGTATTTAAACCCATTTTGCAGGCAGTTGCCAAAATTCAAATCACAAACGAATTCAAAAAATAATAACATGAACGAAGTATACCTAATAGTGACAAGTTGTAGCCTGTCGCCTAAAATATACTTAAAGCGTTTAGTACACGACGTCCATAGAAAAAATGGACGCGTGGTTTTTAACCCGACATCACACAGAATTTTCGCAAAATAAGTCTAAGTCTGGTTTACAATAACACCTCTCCTTTTTTCCGTGGATGTCGTAAGAGGCGACTAGGGAAATAAGTTAAGGTATATTTTAGACGACAGGCTAGCAACCTGTCGCTTTTATATCTGCCAACTCAAAACGTAAAAAAATATGCTGGAAGTAGCCACGAAACGAGAAATGGTCATGGTTTTGTCTATGTAGCGTTTCGTGTGCTCTGCCTACCCCGTTTGGGAATACAGGCGTGATGTATGTATGTATGTAATTCTTAATTACGCAATATGTATGGTCCACTTAGGATAACATTAGACTTTTAACGGACAAAATTAGGATTTTTGTCAGAGATCCAAAGGTAAAATTGGAAATTACTATTGCAATAACACTTACCACTGTTTGTTATACAGTGTGTTACCGGCGTGCGGGCATTTTTTAAAACTGACGATAATGTATCAAATTAGCAATCATTTGCAAGTATTAGCATATCACAATTATTTCAAATAAACCCACAAATGCAATTCTTCCGTTTTCTGAGTCTTCAATGTATGCGTAACTTAACTTCACTTAACTTCCAGTTAATACTAAGATGACATAAGATTTGTCATTTTGTGACAGAAACTTTACATACTGTACATTGCTTGCAATTAAACTTTTCTTAGAAAAGTAACGCAATTTGAAATTTTGTTTTTTAATGCAATTAAGTTAATGGGTAGATTAACAAACCGCATCTCTTAACACTGCTTCAAGAAATGCCCGCACGCCGGTAACACACTGTATATCATGTTCTCGAAACAAATGATCACGCCATGCGTATTCTTTAAAATGTAAGAGGAATTGACCGTTAAAAGTTTAATGTCATCCTGAATGGACCATAGGTACCTACACCGGATCACAGCATTTCAAACACTGCTGCTTGGGCGCAGATCACGTAAATGAGACCACGTAAATGCTCTTCACTCCTCAAACGACTATTATTACAGAACTTTTAAGTCTAAAGTGACTTTGAAATGTTTGTAATCTGCGAGAATTAGGCAAGTTTCAAGAAGCCAAGTAAACAGAAGTTTGCCAAGTCAACAAGCCAGTGTAAATCCGATAAGTGAGTCATCCAGTGGTATTGCTGGAATTTATTGACTCAATCCTCAATCCTGAAATATATAGTGGTGAACTTTTCAAAAATTAATCTTTATTGGAACACCGTAAAGCGTATCACACACTATTATACGACAGGATATCTGCATCTGAACGGATATATCGCGCCCTATACAATTCAATAGTCTAGCTAGCCCGTCACAGACTACGCATATACCATAATATTTTATCTGCGTATAAATGCCATTTTGCCATTTGTCGGTGTCAGCAGATACTTGACGGTAAATCTGCGCTGTGTGTGCTCATTGAATTGTATAGCGAGCGATATTGACAGATATCTGTTCAGTAACAGATATCTTACCGTATCTGCGTAGTGTGTGACACGCTTAACACACACTGCGTAGACAACTTATATTTTAGCGTCAAGTATCTGTTGGCACCGCCACACACGTCAAACTTATAACATGTGGGTTAATAAAAAAACAAATACATATACCTATTCAATAACATAGACTCGTGCGGTGATGCATGCGATGAGCGCAAAAGTGATTACACGGCTGTCGGTCGCATTCGGCTGGCGACAGCAGGTACAACTTGACTTGGTAACTCGGTAGATCATTTTTTGCCAACCCATTTGGGAATACAGGCATTTCACGTTTTGTAGCAACTTCTTCCATATTTTTATTTAAGTTTTAAGTTAACAGGTGCAATAGTGAAAGTTTGTTAGCCTGTCGCCTAAAATATACCTTAATCTATATCCTTAGTTGTCTCCTCGGAAGAAATAGAGAGAACAAATGTTATTCTATCCCGACACGGCCTCAAGTACACGTTATAACACGTAAATGCAGTTTAGTAAAAAAATATGAGAAGGAAGATACCACAAAGTCAAAAAACTACCAATTTTTTACTCAAGCTGATAAGCAACTTCTTTTTGAATTCATGTTGGTACAAGTACCACACCTAAATAAAGTTTTTTTTTAAACAGGCAAAGATCAAAACTTTGGCCTGCATAAAATAATCCACATGCAAAAAACGTGCAAATATTATTAAACTGACGAGCGGCAAGGTAACAAGATAAACGATCGGTGGCGCGAATAATGGATCGTTAGACAGTTACCCTTAAATTCTCGACTGTAAACTATTTACAGCAGTTAGGTTATGTCACGTACTTATTTAATTTTTTAATCGTGTGAAACCTATCTATATTGGCTGTCGGAAAATGACCGTATATTTTGACACATTCACGACCAAGCCTAAAATCAAAACATCTACGTGGAACCGAGTAGTCTATAGCTAGTACAAAATGAACCCGGCTACCGGGTTCTCGGTATCTCGCGAATGTTTTGAAGAACCCGGGAGCCGGGTCCTTGGTTCTGAATGTGTTAACTAGTGGTCGGGTCTACGCGTCTAAAAACGCCTGTAAAATATTTCCTGAAAATTTTGATTATTGGCCTTGTGAGAGACAAATGTATCATCGCTTTTCAAGTCAATGCGCCCCGTGTTATGTCTACCTTACGTCCCGTACGCAAGTCCCGTTAGCCGGCGCGTACGAGCCTGCAATCGTTCCACGTTGTGATGTTACGCGGTTGACTGAGAGTCGGAGTACAAAAGACTTGGCAATATTTTCAGATTCTCTTTTTTTTCTAAGTGAAATTCCGGGAAAAAACTACACAGGAGTTTTCAGAAGCGTATATTTACCCAACTACTAGCTAACCGGTTCAGGCCCACGGTATGTTTACCGATATAATGAAAATAATGTACAGTCACGAACCGGGATTGTTGAGCCACTTGCCACTGTTCGCAATTTAGACGTGTAATCAATGACCGATGTGACCGACTAGATGTCAGCTATACCTATAGATAGTACCTAATAAATAAATTCATACACGATAAAAAAAGTACATGTTTTAGTGATTCGCAAAACAAATTCAATGCGGGTTCAAGTGTTCTCAGAGTTCAAACTACATCGATAAACAGAGAAAACAATTTTAGCAACAACTTCCATAACCTGTCGGCCATTGACACGTTATACCAGGCTCCCAGAAATGCGAGGGTACCGCTGATAGGCCTCATTGTACGTGACAGCTAATTTAAGTCCATACAATGGTGGCACTTAGCGCACCCTACTCAGGAATGCTCCTAAATATCTATGCTACCCTAGTACCTGGAGGTATTTGATGAGCATATTGTTACATTCTTGCGGCGTTTTGGACAGCAAATGCAGTGGAGCTGTCGTTACTTATTATTTATTAATTAATTTAGAAAATTAACTTTAACAAGACTCGTTTTTTTCTCCATTGTGATAAAATATCAGTCGTTTATTTTTTGAAATAATTTCAGTGATAGTAGGTAACTTTCCTCATTCGTTTATTCGTTTGTTTCAGGATACCGAAGCAACAATTTTGTTAAATATACTTTTTAAGCATTTCTAAAAATATACATACAACATTACTCCTCCCTACAGTGACGTCCCGACATTTATAGCTTTTTTAAAAATAAATGGCACGTCGTAGGCAGGGCAGGATGGAAAATGTGCAAAAATAATATATAAATCCCTTTGTTGTATTTTTCACCTTACCTATCTATTTTTAACACAAAAACATATTTTTACATCATACGAGTGGATTAAATTACTTGCTGGATGTACTAGCTTTGTATGAAAACAACACAATGCAATATACCTACACCAAAAAACAATACAAAATGAATTAAAAGACACGGAGACAATAGACGGAATTATGAATAAAATAAAAGTACAAATTTAAGCAGGTGGTGCACATTTCAAGCGTTTAGATGAGTGACAGTTAAACCCAACAATCTCTGAATCATTTTCCAAAAAAAAAGTAGAATTACGTGTATAGGCTCTTTCGAAAACTAATATTTCTTAGACCAAATTATAGTCTGAAGCTAGTATCTCAAAAAACCGGCCCAGTGCGAGTCGGTTTCGCACTCTAAGGCATCCCAAAAACTGCAAAAAAAGGTAAAAAAAAACGATTTTAGTGTCGAATCCCCCCTTAAATATCTTTTTTTATAGCGTACAAATTTACCACATTTTAAGTAGTACCTATATTGTTAATGAGCTAATTTTTAAAAATCGGAAAGGTAGAATTTCATATAGTCTTCGGAGTACTGATGTTTCTTAGACAAAGTAGCAGTCAGAAGCCAGTATCGCAAAAGAATTTTTATAAACCTATACCTTATCGGTTTAGGTAGTTAAAACAATGTAAACAATCTTGACGTGTCTTTTTATTTAAACGTACACTTTATAAATCGAAATCTTTACATTTTACAATTTAGGTATGAAAAAATCATTTACTTTCATAATTGAATTGTATAGTGTAACGATTTTCATTTTTAGACTGTGTATTTCAATAAAAAGACATGTCAAGGTTGTTTATATTGTTTTTACTACCTAAACCGATAAGGTATAACTCCATAGTTCTGACGCCCAAGGAAATAGCTATCGAAAACCTAATCCCTGAACTGGCTCACCTCCATACTCACGGAACACTCCCATTATACCGCCGTAGACGCCATTCTGTTAGGCAGGTGAGCACAAAAGGAAGATTAATGACGCCTTTTAGAAAACATTTTGTCCGCCTGACGAGCTCCGGGGCAGGGTACATGTGAAATGATAGATTCTAGGTTAAGATAAGGCTAGTTCATAACTTAAATGACTTAAAACTTACTTTAAAACTAAAATATTTTCAAAAGAATGGTCAACACTGACTGAGCTGCGTGAGGAAGCAGCCATTTTTGGCGTGACTTTGAACCTTATGTGGAACAAAAGTGGTGAGTTTGGACCCGGCTAAATATTAAAAACAGACAAGGTATAATAGCATCCCGTGTTGGGTTAGATGACTACATTTCTTTCGTAGATTTCGTAAGAAGCGACTAAGAAATGTTTTAGGCGAGAGGCTAGCAACCTGTCGCTACTATACCTCTTTCTTTTAGATTTAAATCTAAAATTATGCTAAACGTGAAATAGTCATTGTTTTAACAATGTAACGTCTATTGCATTTGGTGACTACATTTCATTAATTATTAATATTACTTACTAAATACTCTATAAGGACTAGAAATTACTCTTGGTTATTTAGGTTAGCGGCAAAAACTAGAACTGGATGAAAGGCAAGTGTTACAAGTTCTAAAGCACTTAGGGAGATTGGAAATGTCACTTATAAATTATCGCGAGCTTTCTCAAACAATAGAGTTCTAGGGGTCTAATAGTATATTGTATTCCAGTAGAGTATAGAGGGTAAAATAAGTTAGTGATACAAAATTAGTGTTTCTAACTCACTTAATGCTGCAGAACATGCCTGGTTCAAACTAAAGCGGAATGAAATCACGACCAAAACGTATGGACACCTCAAATATAATAAGTTAAGACTAAGTATCTAATTAAAACAATTTTATTGAAATAACCTAGGGTGACGGCACCAGTTATGGACGGTTTAAGTTGACAAGCACCAGTGATGGACACTTCATTCATAATTTAAAGACCATAGAGTTGTGAATTGACTGATGTAAAACAAATGACTTTTCCTTAGTGGGTAGTAAATAAGAGTCATTGTCCATTACTGATTCTATGTCCGTTACTGGTGCGGTCACCCTATAATAAAGTAAATAACAATGATATTATCATTGTCCAGCATTAGATGAGTAAGAAACACCGCCATTTTGGATTCACTCTGTAGCTGCACCGATTTTAGGTATTTTTTAACCGACTTCAAAAAAGGAGGTATTCAATTCGGCTGTATTTTTTTTTTTTTTTTTTCATTTTTTTTTTATGTATGTTACCTCAGAACTTCTAAACGGGTGGACCGATTTCGATGATTTTTTTTTGTTTGATTGGAAATGGCTTCCCATTGGTCCCATTTTAATTTCATCAAGATCTAACTAGTAGTTTTTGAATTATCCTTAAAATAAATAAAAAATCAACGGGCATTCGGGCATTTTAGTCCAAATTTACATTTGTACATACTTACATACCTACATACAATCACGCATGTATTCTTAAATGTGGTAGGCAGAGCACACAAAACGCTACATAGACAAAACTATGTCTATGACACGCTTCGTAGCCACTTCTAGCACATTTTTTGTAGGTTTTGAGTTTGCATGTATAATAGTGACAGGTTGCTAGCCTGTCGCCTAAAATTTACTTTAATCTATGTCCTTAGTCGCCTCTTGCGACATCCACGGAAGAAATGGAGAGTATTTTTATGTGTATTCGCTGATTACTCGAAGACGCCTGGACCGATTTGGAAAATTCTTTTTTTGTCTGAAAGGGTATAGTTTCCAGGTAGCCCGATTGTCAGCATTATCTTGATCTGATGATGGAATATGGGGGAAATCGAGGGCAACCCTCAAATTTTATAGGCACAGGTAATGTTTTTAGTACATTTTTCAAAGCTACACCAGTATTTACGAAAGGTCAACTCCTTAATTTTTAGGAGTTAAAGGATATTTTTTTCGATACTGAATGCACCTGCAGACTGAAAATTATAGTTTCAGTAATTAGCCAGGCCTGCTGCTTCTCAAGCGTTGCATTTCTGCTAATGCTCGTTCATCGTGGGGTTTACTTAACAGTTTAGAGGGTTCTAAATCAGATAGTGCTATTCCTTCTAAAGCCTTGAATCTGCTGAAAGCTACGTATACCTACCTGACCTTTAGTAAATATGTACATAAACAGAAGTTTCCTTTCAGGATAAAGCTAAATTGAAGTCGGTTTTTTTTGTTTAAAATTATAATTCATTTGAGTAATATTTTTATTTCACTTTAACATTCATTCATTCAGTAAAACGCACAGCTACATTTTTATTGACTTGCAACACAATCCTAACTTTACTTTCCCACCGACTCTTTAAAATAAAATGAAAGAAAAAACAAAATTGAGAGTGAGTTAATAATGTTCTCCAACAAAAAACGACGCTCCAAGATTTAAAAACTAAAGCAAGTAATAAAACTTCGAACCGAGAAGTGTAGTTGGTTTACGCACGCAGTGTACAAACTTAATAAATCTTTAAGACAGAAGTTCAACGTAATCATTGGAGTAAGCTGAATGTAGTTCTGGTGCTGTGCTGTAAGAAGTACGTCCCTGCCCCTCTACCTTGTATATTTTTAGAAGTTCGTGTCGAATTACTTTTACATTTGTTTGTGGAATTCGGTTTTCCCGCCATTTTAACCATCCTTTCTACGTTACAACAATGTTATTATTGTAAATTCAGAAGTATTAGTTACTTGCTTTCCCCTTGTTTTGAACGACACACAGCGCCATCTCCAATCCATCTATCAAGCAAAATATATTTTTGTTTTCCCTCGCGAATATCAATTTTCCCGGGATAAAAAGTACCCAATTATTTAATCCGGACTTCTAACTTTACGTCTGCAAAATTTCAAAGCAATCGGTTCAGTAGTTACGGCGTGAAAGCGGAAAAAAACAAACAAACAAACTCACTTTCCGACTTATAATATTAGGAAGGATGAACGTAAATCTAGATAAAGCCTTGTACACGTATATGATTAGACTGAAAACACTAGTGTTTATATGAAACTCGCAATACGGCTATTTTCCTAAACCATGCTCACTTTGCTTTTTATTAAGCAGCGGGCACATAAATAACTTTTTCATAAGTTGCCACGTCTCGTCCGAAGCCACCTGGAGTCGCTCCGCTGCGTTTTGTGCCATCATGTCTAGACTAGGCTTTATACGAGTTCAATGACCCACACAGAACCTGTGTGGGTATGAAAAGCAAGTCAATACTATACGCACATACATACATATATGTTCTCACGCCTGTATTCTCAAGAGGGGTAGGCAGGGCACATGAATTTAAAAATCCAGTGCCCCGTTTTGCAATTTCAGGGTAATCAGACGGTTAAACGTGATATTGCAGTGACAGATTGCTAGCCCATCCCCCACAATACATTAAACCTTTTCCAGAGTCGACTCTTACGACACCCACGGGAAGAAAGGGGGAGGTGCTATTCTAACCCGGCACCACACGGTCAATACGATCTACAAAGTATAATCGAAAAATATAAAATAGGACAATAGAATGAGTTGAAAATATACCATTGTATTACTTAAGTCCGGCAGTTAGATTATAGAAAAAATGTGGGACGGAAGGTTGGCCGTACGAGATCCGTTAAAAGATAAGTCCGCCTTTGTACTTTGTGATTTTTATTTGCGACTTATCTGTTTTATAACTGTAATTATTACAGTTATGGGACTTCTACTACCCGTGTGGTGTCGGGTCTAGAATAGCGCCTCTCCATTTCTTCCGTGGATGTCGTAAGAGGCGACTAAGGAAATGGGTTTAGGTATTCTTTAGGCGACAGGCTAGCAACCTGTCACTATTATACTACCTCTTACATCTGTTTTCAAACCCAAAATGATGCTAGAAGTGGCTGCGAAGCGTGAAATAGTCATAATCTTGGTTATGTCTATTTCACACTTCGTGCGCTCTGCCTACCCCATTTGGGATTATAGGCGTGATTATATGTATGTATGTATGTATGTATCTGTTTTATTTATTTTTGTACAATAAAAAGTTTTCACTTTTACTTCAATATTAAATACTGGAACACCTGACACAGCGGCCAAAGGCTAAAATTTTTGTAAATAGAGTGCTTATTATCTAGACTTTCAGGTCCTAAATACATCGACTTAATTTTAATGAAACTCACCAGAGGATCATTTATCTCTAGTTTCATTTGACACTTCGTCTAAAGTAGCTGAGTTCACCTAAAGGCGAAATTCGTAAAGAAGTCACGGCTAGTAAATTAGTTGACTTTTCTACACAACATTCTTTGATCCAAGTACATTTGTTCAATAAAAGTGATTATTCAAATTCTGAGAGTATTTATTCATTGTGAAGGGTGGCAAGCCAGTAAGATATTCAAATGACAAGTGACATTAACTTCGTTAAAATATCCTTAGTGTAAAAGTTTACTCTGTCTGTCTGTTAACTTCATCACACTTCAACTGCAGAATCAATTCAGTCAACATTTCTGTTTGGACTTGGCTACTTTTTAACCCCCGACGCAAAAACGACGGGGTGTTATAAGTTTGACGTGTCTGTGTGTGTGTGTGTGTGTGTGTGTGTGTGTGTGTGTGTGTGTGTGTGTGTGTGTGTAAATGTGTATGTGCCTGTCTGTGGCATCGTAGCTCCCAAACGGATGATCCTATTTTAATGCAGTTTTTTTTTTTGTTCGAAAGCTATATCCGTCGAGAGTGTTCTTAGCTATGTTTGGTGGAAATCGGTTCAGGTCTTTAAGGTCATCAGGTCATTTGTTAGGTGTGATGAGAATGTTACACGTTCAGTATAGCCATCGAGTTGAGGCTCGTCGGGGTTTTTTAATTTTTAATTAATGTTGGTTATTGTCTTGGTATAAGGTAGGTATATTTCCACGAAATAGTCATTAACCTGTTATGTTGGGTTTAGAATAACACCTCTCCATTTCTTCCGTGGGTGTCGTAAGAAGCGAGTAAGGCTGAAAAGGTTGAGGCAGATTAGCATCCTGCCACTATTGTATCCTATATCCTATACCTTTAAACGAGGTAATCTTGTATATATATTTATTTATTTGTTTGTTTATATATACCAGCTATCTCGGAAACGGCTCTAACGATTTACATGAATTTTTTTATATAGGCGAGGATTAGAGTTTTAAGTTTATCTACATAAGTGGTTTTCCCGGGAAAACGCAATTTTCCGAGAAAAAAAATAAAAACCGGGA
>BHDV01036230.1:172382-200201 GCA_005406045.1 Adoxophyes honmai
GGTGCAGAAAAACGTTATGGCGCGTTACATAGGGGGGAGGGGGGTCAAAAATCTTCAAAAATTGCGTTACGTAATAGTTGAACGCTCCCATACGTATGTAAACTATTCACGCGGAACACATTAACATAGAGAATACTTTATTTATCGGATATGATATGATATCTTAGGCTTTGTCTGACAATAGAAAACATTTGGAAATAATTTAATTTTAACATAATAATTGTACCAAAGGTTGGTTTTCTCTGAAACGTCACATTGTCACAAACGTCAATGGACTGTGACATTCCGCCATCTTTGGCAGTTTTTTTTGACGTGTATTGGAATCTAATTAGGTTTTGTAGTATAAGTTACAAGTTAACTCTTTGCCGCCATATTGGAAGTACACGGCGCTCAAATTGTGCGTTCCACCTATAACTTTTGCCGATGACGCCCGCGGCGATTTTTCGATAGTGGAACGGCAATTTCTGCGGTCTTGGTCGATTGCATTGTTGGCCATGGGTGGAACGTAGTCCTAGTCACATTTACTGCTGTGGCTCAACGCGAACTTTACAATGTAGTTGTTTACTGCGACAAAGTATTAGTGTTCGGCTACTTCGGAGGCTATTGCACTAAGTGGCTAAATCCCGGCGAAATGAGAGTTGGGAGATGGAGGAAGGTTTCCTTAAAGTTACAATTAAATTATCAATCGAACTAAGTAACCGCAAAGGTATAAGGAACACAATAACACGTAGGAATTAAAGTTAGTAAGATTTTAAGTAGTTGTAATAGGGGTCGCGTATTGTTTTTTCAATGGTATCTTAGAAATGTACATCATATACCTTTTTACTTTTATCTATTTCTGATTTTAGATGTTACAGGGGAGGGGGACAGTTTAAAACATAGGAAGTGTTCTCGCGCAAACTATTCAGATTAGAAAAAAATATATACTAGAAACCTCAATGTCATTTTTGAAGACCTTCCGTTTTTTGCCATTTTGCAACGAAACCTTAAAAATTATACAGAATAGGATATAAATAATTATTAATAAGTAATTTAATTGCAATTATCCAAACATCACAGAACATCACAATTAAGGCTGATTTTGAATATTGTGAAACAGTATAAATATATAAACGAACGCATATTAAGTCTAAAAGCAAACAGAGGTCCTTCAGCCCTAACCCCGCTGGCATTTAAAGTGACCTTGCCCTATTTCCAGATGACCTTTACTGACCCCGTGACCTTGGCGCAGCCTCGCTGCATTCAGGACTGCAGGCATGAAGATAAATGGAGGATGTGGAGAATTTGACACTTTAAGGATGGTTTTGTCATGACGCTTGGCGCGCCGTTAGCGCGCGGCTCAACAAAGGCGCCGGGCGAATGGGACGCGTATACGCGTTCAACGGACGGCGCTGTTCAAGCGCGCGATTTTGACGGTCTGCAGACGACAGACTATCCGTGACATACTTTTTAGTCCGTGAAAATAGAACCTATGCAATTATACAGGGTGTCCCATAAATAGCGACTAACGAGGTAGGTCTATCCAAGAGCTATCGAACCATGTGACTGTTTGTAAGTTGAAATAAACTGACGGTTTGCGGAACTGGGTGGCCATCATTGTTTCTCTAGTTGGTCTTCCTCTATGTATGCACCAGTCGCATATCTAACCAATTTCGCATCCGTTGCCAACGTATCCATCAATTAAATTGACACACAGCATACCTCATACATGATATTAGCAGTCGCGAAATGTATATTGACGACGTAATGCTTGGCCTCGGTAGGAAACCCAATTTGCCTATTAATATGTTGCTCTACTAATTACCAGGTCCCTTAGGCACCGCTTCAATGTTTAACGAGATTATTGGCTTGTAGCAGGTTATATGAGTATTTAATTGAGTGGGTAAATAATGTTTAACAGGGGCAAGGATGTGTTTCATACGTACGTATATCACGCCTCTATCAAATGGGGTAGGCACACGATACACTACATGGACGGAATTGTATCTGTCAATTCGTAGCCGCTTTAGGTTTAGCGTTAGAATACAGGCAAGATGTGTATATTTAGGAAATATATTACCCCATATTATTATATATTATAATCACACCAGAACAGCGGCGAAGGTCGGCGAAGCGGAGCGCAGTTTCAGTGTCATGAGAATTTTAACTTTATTTTCATTACTATAAGACTTATTATCGCCTGTGAAACTCCAAAGAGGCGCGCGGATGCCCGCGGATCCGCGGGAATTCCGGCGAATACCATAAACGAAGCCGTGCGACTGCGCGAGACGTCACGGGAATGCCCGAGGATACTCGAGCAGTCGCGAGCGGCCGCTGGCAATATCCCGCCCAGAGATCTTGGACTTCCCGCGCATTACAGCGACTTCTCGAGCAGTCGCGGGAATCCTCGCGCCTTCTCTACCGAGCGGGTCGCTGCGCTTCGCCGCCCTTCGCCGCTCTTCTGGTGTGAGTTGAGCCTATAAGAAGATTATGATGGAAGATGTAACACTGAAAGATAAGGGAACACCTCTCTATTTCTTCCGTGGATGTCGTAAGAGGCGACTAAGGAAATAGGTTTAGGTACGCTTTAGGCGACAGGCTAGCAACCTGTCACTATTCTACCTCTTCCATCTTTGCAAACCTAAAACTATGCTAGAAGTGGCTGCGAAGCATGGTAGAGTCATAATAATGGTTATGTCTATGCCACGTTTCGTGTGCTCTGCCTACCCCATTTGGGAACACAGGCGTGATTGTATGTGTATGTGTATGTGTGTGTATTTGATAAGAGAAAGAGCTCGGGTGAAAGTAAATTTAGTACCTAAATAGAATATAAAAAAGTAAGCTAGTTGGTTTGGTCATATAGAGAGGATGGATGAAAGAAGATTTACTGAACAGATTTATACGGGGAATGTGGATGGGTGCATTGGGAGGGAAAGACCTAGACGGACGTTTCGTGACCAGGTCAAGAGTACCCGAAACCGACGAGCATGTATGAGGAGATTAATGAATGTGGATGAAGCAAAAGAGGTATGTCAGGTTCGTAGCGAGTAGAACAAAGTAGTCACCTACCCTTGTGGGAAAGAGGCGTGACATTATGTATGTATGTATAACTATCAACCAAACACAACCAGCACCAATAGATTACTTACATTGACAAATACAAATCAATCACGCACACTTAGGTACGATTTAGCCGGCATCACGCGGGTAAGCCGTCAGTCAACCATAAACTATTCAGATACCAATTTACATTAAAGTTTTGGCGCAGAAGGTGTCCTTCATAATGACCCTCATCATCATGAAACACCAACAACGCTATTTAGAATATTGATGCGTTTATGCCTTTTAAGGTTATACCTATTAGTTATATATTACATGCGCTTCTCCCAAAAAACAACTTTGACTGTCTACACGAGCACTGTCGATCTAAAGGCAAAAAAATATATTCAACGCTTCTTTCTACAGTTCAGACTTTTAGATACTTAAAAAAAGATAAACAAACCCGACAAAGTCAAAAAATACGACACTTTCTATTTAAGTCACATTACAAGGTGAGTGTAATGCGACTAAAATAGAAAGTGTCGTATTTAATGCAGCAACACATACCTTACGTGATATTTTACTTTGTCGGGTTGGTTTTGTTTGTTTACCTTTTTTTAAGTACCTAAAAGTTTCAGGTATAGTTACGCGATGCTGGTAGACGTCTGAAATAAAAACCGGCTAAGTGCGAGTCGGATTTTCGCTCGAAGGGTACCAAAAACTGCAAATAAAGCACGTTTTTTGTAGACGGGCGGACGGAAGGACAGCGAAATCTCAATAATAGAGTCCCGTTTTCACCCTTTGGATACGGAATCCTAAAAATACGCGTAAAAATTGCGTAAGAGCTTTTTCGCATAAAGTTTTTAATTTGGAACTCCGTCCTCGCAGCCTCAAGCTTCAAAAAAGAATCCTTCGAAAGCCAACGAAAACTTGTTTACAACGTATCCTTTTCCTGATTAAAATGAGCTCACAAAGCCAGCAAACAACGGGTTGACGCGGTAAACCCATTGATTGATAGCCAGCGGAATTCCAGTGCTGGATCAATGGTCCGATTCCTGGAACGATTGTGGATCGTGTGAAGTATTTGGGGGATTGTGTTAGGTTATAATTGTACTCTTACTGACCTTTCGGTGCTTTGATATTAGACGCTTTCTGCTGGCTTTACGTTGGACCCACACTTGGGTTTCAAAGTTTTTTTTTTTCTAAACTGATATGAAACACGGGTCTCAACGCGATATGATTATTTACCTTTATTACTCCGACGTTTCGACACGGGTTGCACCGGCCGTGGTTTCGGAGAACTGTCCGTTGCAGCGAAATGTTAAAACGGAGCCACGGGTAAACAAACATTGAAGTACCCGAAAAAAGTCAAATAAAAATGTTGGGGGTAAGCCGATGAAACGTCCACTACCCGAAACATCATTATGTTATGTTAATTGTCAACAGCACGGCACACAACACTCACAATATCCCCGCACTGATCCGATGATATATCCCGTGGTATCAACTTCTGAATTTTTTTTTTCTTTCTCGTGCGGTGTCGGGTTTAGAATAACACCTCCATTTATCCGCGGATTTCGTAAGAGGTGACTAAGAAGAAAAGGTTTAGACACGTTTCCGACAGACTGACATCCTATCGCTATTGTACAGTATGTGCCCCCACTTACCTATCCAGGCAATTCGGTGTTTTGAACGCGCACCACTACTAATACAAAGTTTGTCTAACTATTTTTAGCAAAATCAAAATGAGGTAGTTCATGATATTAATATTTCGCTAAAAATAGTTAGACAAACTTTGTATTAGTAGTGGTGCGCGTTCAAAACACCGAATTGCCTGGATAGGTAAGTGGGGGCACATACTGTACATACTGTACCTATAAACATAAAACCTTCAGGAAATATTTTACAGGGGATTTAAGACGCGTTGACCCGAGACCCGACCACTGGTTAAAATATTCACGGTCAGTTTCCGCCCACCCTGTACAGTCACGAACCGGGATTGTTGAGCCACTTGCCACTGTTTGCAATTTAGACGTGTAATCAATGACCGATGTGACCGACTATTAGATGTCAGCTATTGGATTAGTATTACACGACCAAGTTACAAACATAGGTAAGTGGCTCAACAATCCCTGTTCGCGGTGGTACCTGTAATATCACGCCAAAATGTTCAGACTTTTTTAAACAACGATATTGCGTTGCATGACAAAAGAAATAGTTTTAAAGTTAATTCGATAACGTTCTACGATGGCGCAGAAATCAGTGGTTCTACATTCAACAGACAGCACTAACCCATGGTGGAAGGAATTTCTAACTCACCGTGACTTTTTTATACATATGTACATACATACATATTCTCACGCCTGTATTCCCAAGAGGGGTAGGCAGAGCACTTGAATTCAAAAATCCAGTGCCACATTTAGCAATTTCAGGGTAACCAGATGGTTAAACGTGATATTGCAGTGACAGGTTACTAGCCCATCGCCCACAATACACTAACCTTTTCCCAGAGTCGACTCTTACGACACCCACGGGAAGAAAGGTGGAGGTGCTATTCTAACCCGGCACCACACGGATTGAATTTTTTATACATACACATACATACATATTCTCATGCCTGTATTCCCAGGAGGGGTAGGCAAAGCACATGAATTCAAAAATCCAGTGCCACGTTTAGCAAATTAAGGGTAACCAAATGGTCAAACGTGATATTGTGGTGACAGGTTGCTAGCCCATCGCCCACAATACACCAACCCTTTCCCAGAGTCGTTTCTTACGACACCCACGGGAAGAAAGGGGGAGGTGCTATTCTAACCCGGCACCACACGGGTGAATTTTTTATATACTAAAGATATGTACTTGCATCGAAATGTCAATGTGAAAAGGTTCCTTAGTGTTCTTGGTACATCCTGTGACGTTAAACAGAAACTACTCCAAAGTTCCAACAGACAGTAAAGTTATCTACAAATTGGAGCTCGACTTACTGATGTTAGTACTTAAGAGGAAATGGAGCGGTCATATTTTGTATGGAAACGTAGTCCCCTGATTCCTCGCTGGATATTACCCGTAGAACAATGTTTTTTTACATCAACAATCTAATGATATATTAGCATGTTCCTATGTTTTCCTTTTTTCCTTTATTGAATTATTAAAGGAGATATTATCCTTCAAAAACATGAAAAATTGGTAAGTGTTTTCCGTTGTGTTCAGACCCCTAGAAACCAATTTTAACACAATTATATCAAAATATAAGAACATAGAAACACAGTTATGACATTTTTTTAACATTTAATGAAAAAACATATTTAATCGGTTAAGTTTTGGAAAAGAAATCGGGGGACTACGAAACGTTGTTTTTGAATAATTTTCATAGATATTTTCGGTCCGAGCTGTAGTTGTTCTTATCGCACTCGACGTCGTCTGGGCAGGTCACGGCGCGACAGCAATAGATTTAGCAAATACCTATTTTTCAATTCCCTCGACCGGCATATTTCCTCTTAATAGCTAGTAGCTGCACCACTAAACAGCGAGTAGCTGCGCGGTAGGTAACCAAGTTACGGAGGGCAACAGGTGTTCCCCCTCACATATTAGCAACCCCCCTTCTAAACGTAGCAAAGCTTTTATGGATAGATACAGTAGCTTTGAACTTAGAACTAAAATTTTCCTTTGTTTTATTCCATCGTTTTTTAAACTAGAAGTGCAGCACGTAATCGACTTCCCTCTCTAAAGCTATTTATTCCCAAATGGGGTAGGCAGAACACACGAAATGCTACATAGAAAAAACCATGGCTATTTAACGTTTCATAGCCACGTCTAGCATTCAGTTTTCATTTAAGAAGTGTTATATGTACAGTAGACCAAGAAATTAGTCTACCCCCTCGAGATCGATATTCATTTGAACCTCATGAAACAACAAGGTCGATTTCCCCTCGCCATAATATTGTGACAGTGACAATGTCAACCTTGTGATAATTTTGATTTCACAGAAACTTTTGTCAAAAGTGATAGACCACTTCCTGGGTCGACCGTACCTAGTTACTGTACCATAACAAACTGTGGTACTGTTACTGAAGCCGTGGTAGCCCAGCGGTTCGACCTGTGGCCTCTCAAGCAGAGGGTCGTGGGTTCAAACCCCGGGCTCACACCTCTGAATTTTTCGGAATTTATGTGCGATATCGAATTTGATATTTACCACGAGCTATTCAGTGAAGGAAAACATCGTGAGGAAACCTGCACACAGCTACGACGCAATTCAATGTTGTGTGTGAAGTTCCCAGTCCGCACAGGGCCCGAGTGGGAACTATAGCCCAAGCCCTTTCATACTGAGAGGAGGCCTGTGCCCTGCAGTGGGACGTATATAGGCTGGATGATGATACCTAGTTACTGTTTGCTAGCTCGTCGCCTAAAACATACCATCCACGGAACATGGAGAAGTGTTATTATAAACCACACGACTTATTATACATTCACACAATCACGCCTGTGTTATCAAATGGGGTGGGCAGAGCACATGAAACGCGTCACAAAAACCAAGACTGTTCCACACTTCGTAGCCACTTTTAGCATATAGATAAAAACATGTTGCTAGCCTGTCGCCTAAAGCTTAACTTAAACTATTTCTTTGGCTTTTTACCACGACTATCACCTGTGGCCTACTTAATGAATAAATAACTAAAAAACGTAATCCTGAAAAAAGCCTTTCTCTTTAAAAAACTAATCTGGAAAGGAATTTTTATTTAACCTAAACTACAAGATCTAAGCTGGTTATCTCATAGGAAAAAACCTTTTTTTAAAACCAGTTATCTGGGAAGAAAATCTTGCTTGTTGGCTCCTCGTTAGTTTACTTTGTTATCTGAGAGGAACAAAAGACAATATCATACATACATACATAACCGTCACCCCTTATTCGCTTCGGGGTAGGCAGAGACAACAGAGCGCCATTCGCTTCTATTCTGACATTCTGACATACTTACTTATCTCGCTTCACTCACATTCATAACTCTCGTTATACACGCTCGACGGTTTCGGGTAGGTAGGTACTCCTAATTAGACGGTATCAGTGATATTATTATCACAAGTCCATAGTTACCGCGACTCGTCTAATGCTCTCCTGGCTGTGCAACTCCTATTCCACTGCTAGATAATATCACAGAATAGGTAATTTTGATACTGTAAGGAGGGTAGCTTGAAGAGCACTAGCTAACGGTACGGTGGTCGTAATCGCCCGTGACTCTAGATCTTTACAAAGACTAAATCATTTATTAACAAGTAAACACATTTTTAGTATTATTTCAACATATTCAAGTGAACTTAGAATTAAGTAATTTACAATCATTTATTTGTTTGTATCGTAAGGTGAGGTTCAAAGCCGGCTCGATCTTAAAAATCTCTCAAACAAAAAGCATTCCAAAATGTTGAATCTATTACGTGCCAGTTTTGCCCCGGCCAGTAAAATGCATTCGTGCATGTCACCTGCATGAAAGACCTACAATACTATTATCAAACCGCGATTAGAAAGGGATTGAGCACATATGTCATTTTTGAACTAAATGCATGATATGACATTGTCAGTGGTAGAGTATGCAGATAAAGTAAATTGTTATTTTGGTACAATGAATTTCTAAAGCATGAAAAAAATATCAAATTATGTAGCGTTTTTCTATTGATTTACGTCATCATTAAGAGATAATACTTCAGATCAAATAGAGTTACTTTCTTAAACCTGTAGCATTTTAAAAGCATTTTAAATATTTTATAATTTATGTATTTTTGAACAGCTACGGCAATTTGATAAAGCGAAATAATGTGGTTAGTGACAGATTTGTCAGATATGATATTACAATTATTTATTAAAAAAATTACAGTATTTACCGAGAATAGAGTTTAAATATGCAAATCATATTCAGCTATTACTTCTATTATCTATAACGGTCTGCACTTATGAAGATATCAAATATTGGTTTATAATTATATTTCATCTTTTAATAAGTACAATTGTGCTAACGGTACTTACGTACCGTCCCTTTCTAATCGCGGTTCGATAATAATCATTACGGTATGATTCAGTAATAAGACATTTAACCGTTAAAATTCGAACTTTAAATGGAAACTGAGAACCTATTGATTTTAAGGCGCCTAGTGTGCTGGAAAACGACTGACGTAGCCCATCTTTGCAATGACCTTAGGCCAGCGGCACGCCTGTAAGTTTTACTTACGTAAGTAGGGACGCAGCTATAAGTTAGAACGAGATAGCAATGCTGATCTCTCTTAGCAAATAGCTGCGTCCCTACTTACGTAAGTAAAACTTACAGGTGTAAAGCTGGCCTTACGTACACGTTACAATGTTAACTACTTATAAGAAAATATCTCCTCAAACTGACAAACATTCCTAATGAGACAAAGTTATCATTTTATCGTACCTTCCTGCCTTTGGTGGATTATGCAAAGGCTGACCCACATAGCGACTATGTAAATTAATTTATGAGGGTGTAAAGCGGCCTCAACAGGTTAGGCAGTGGCCGAGGGCTGAAACAGCAGATCCTTAAATAATTACACAGTAGGTAAAGGCATTTAAAAAAACAGCCACAGAAAAAGTGTTTTTTTAGTCCCTACGTCCATATCTCACTTAGGTATACTCTACTCTGTGTTCTAGCATATATTTTTAGGTTTAGAGTTAACGGGTAAATGGGTTGTTATCAAAAAAATTGTACATAGTTAAGGGCTTTAATAAAAACAAAAGTTACTTAATTGATGCTTTTGTGTAACGACAATTACCCATACATTTTGTATAGGTAATTTTCGTTACACAAATGAAGCGATCGTGATTTTGTTTTTATTAACCCTTAATTTATGTACAATTTTTTTGAAATTTACTTAAATATAATAGTGACAGGTTGCTAGCCTATCACCTAAAGCATATCTAAACCTATTTCCTAAGTCGCCTCTTACGACATCCACGAAAGAAATGAAGAGGTGTTATTTTAAACCCGACACTGCACAGGCAAACCGTATTTGAATAGTTAAATACTATTCGTAAAGTCACTATTTTAACGTTCGGTGTTACGGAGACTGCATAACAATATTAATGGCTTTACACTTTTGATAATTTTACTTTTACTTCAGCTCATTTATGAGTTTAGAGTTTATACCAAACTAGCTGTGCCCGCGACTCCGTTCGCGTAGAATATTGACTTTGGGTAATTTTCCCCGTTTTTTCCACATTTTGCAGTATTTCTTCGCTCCTATTGGTCGCAGTGTGATGTTATATAGCCTAAAGCCTTCCTAGGTAAATGGTCTATCCAACACAAAAATAATTTTTCAATTCGAAACAGTAGTTCCTGAGATTAGCGCGTTCAAACAAACAAACAAACAAACTCTTCAGCTTTATTATATTTTATACCAAATTCCACGCTGTTACCAGTAGATACGCAATCTGAAACATAAGTAAGTAATCGAGTTTCTAACGCTTTAAAACTAATAATTGGATTTTGAAATACGAGTAGATAGGATGGGGGACGTATAATATATCTTTGATTAAGCATTAAATTTAATTGTGGTTCATTAACAACAAATAACTGGGAGAGTTTAGAGTCATGGCGGAGTACTCAGAAACCCGAAAATCTATTCCGTTGACTTTGATTTATTTAGTAGAGGATGTATTTGGTTTCAGCTTAAAGTTGGCTAAATTATGAAGAAAACGGTTTAGAAAAGATCTGTGAGCACTAAAGTATGCTTAGGTAGGTTTCTTAAATTTAGAAAATAGATAGTGCTGATTCCATTTATTTTTTTTGCCTACCCCGTTATGAAATACAGGCGTGAGGTATGTGTGTAAGTGATTAAGTTGTAATAATTATTAGTTGTTGCGTGAAATTGTCATAATCATAGTTTTGTTTATGTCACGTTTCGTGTGCTCTATACCCCATATGGAAACATAGGCGTGATTGTATGTATTTATGTAATATAAATGGGAATCACGAATGGTCAAAACATCATTAATTAGATTAGTTCTAGTTTGTTAATTACTCTTTAAGATATTATTTTTCATCACCCGCCGGCAAATAACGCACTTTATGTGGCTGACCCGTTTTTACTAGGTATATCTATGTAAGTATGTACAGTAGAACCCGTTTAAGACGATCACGTTTAATACGATTTCTCGCTTAATACGCCACTTTACGCCAGTCCCTGCAACTTCAGACATATTTTCATACATTTCTTAATGCTTAATACGATTCGTCATCCCGTTTAATACGCCAGAGCCCGAGCCGAGATGCTCGTATTGTCAGTCTCGAGAGATGAGGTTCGAGGCATTTGCCCCTTTCAGCGGGGTCTTCCCGCTCCCGAATGCGCCCTCAGGCCTCGTTGGTCGTCTTCTGTGCTACGTCGGACTTCTGGTCCTCCATTCAGTGACGTCGCAACCCGGTTTTAAAAGGCGTAATGCCGGCGGTGTTTCAGTGGGCCGACCTGAGTCGTGTAGTCACTCCAGGCGTGCAGAGTAGCTAGCCCTTTCCAAGAGAAATGCCACTGGGTTCTGGTCGGCTTGGATCTCCTGAATGAACAGGATCAGCTCCTGTTTCGGCACTCTCTCGCCTTCTGAAGTGTCCGAGCTTCGCCCCATCTTCTCCTTTCCGGGAGCGGGCGGTGACCGCTTGCCTCGGCCCGGCTGTAGGTGCGGGCTGACCTCGGCGGAGGCTGCCATCTTGGCTTGTTTCCTCCGCGCTCACGCCTTTTCTATTGACAGGAACAGCTCCCATCGTTGGCTTGACATGAAGAGTATATATATCAAAATTAAAACATGTAGTATGTTTCATTTTCCCTTTCCCGCATAATACGCTTTCTCGCTTAAGACGCGTTTTTGTTAGGGTCCCTGAGAAATCGTCTTAAGCGGGTTCTACTGTATGTATACCTATTGCTTACTGCACTCTCGTGACACGTATATCTATGTCAGAATGTATGTATGTATTTTACTTATTGTGCTTTCGAAACTACCCCTATTGTTCCTTTTACACTTATATCTAGATGCACCTGATGCAATTTACCTGAAACCCGATAAATTTGAAGAAAATTGCTTCCCTCCACAGACTTATATCGAAATAGATACCGCGAGTTCCTGCATTTGTGTGAAAACCAAGTGTGCCACTTTTTCTCAACCTATTGTAACGTCACATGAGCGCTTTAGTGATGAGAATTGACAGTCCAAGTGAAACCGATTCAAAGGTGACGCCGCCTTATTCAAAGTCCTGTCTCTAGGCAGTTAAACTAAATCGAAGTGGTAGAAAACTAAATGAAATCGCGTCAAAGGAAGAGCATTGCTCTCTTTGGCTCCCTTTTGGCACGCGAAGTACATACACTTGAGTCATCTATTTCGATATAGGTCTGTGCTTCCCTTCGATGTTGCGCGGTATGATTGTGTCCGTAGCTTACGTTTTGTCGACGATTAAATGGAAGTTGTATTTCTTGGCTTCTTTGTACAATAGAAAATAGAATGAAGTAAAAAGCCTTCTTAGGAAGCTGCTGTGTGGTGTCGGTATAATAACACCTTACATTTCTTCCGTGGAAGTCCTACGAGGCGACTAAGGATAGGTTAAGGTATATTTTAAGGCATGCTTAACTAGGCACAATTAGTAGAGTGAGGCTGCATCAGAATCACGCCCACAAATGTAGTGTCATTATGGCGTGATTTTCGGATATAAGTGTTACACGCGCGCTCTATAATCAAAAGTAAAAAAACATACATACATACATACATAATTCTCAAGCCTGTATTCCCATGAGGGGTAGGCAGAGCACATGAATTCAAAAATCCAGTACCACGCTTAGCAAATTCAGGGTAGTCAGATAGTATTGCGGTGACGGGTTGCTAGCCCATCGCCCAGAATACACTAACCCTGTGTGGTGCCGGGTTAGAATAGCACCTCCCCCTTTCTACCCGTGGGTGTCGTAACAGTAAAAAAAAATCACTCCATAATTTTGTAACTTTTCTAAGGTTATATTTAAATACTTTACAAAAAACCCGATACCTTTCAGTTGCGTTAACTAAGTAATAGAATCAAAGCCAAAACAAATGAATTGAAACAACCGCAATCAACCTACGATCTTAGACGAAACAACACAATTACTTATCTTACCAACTTTTCAATTTCCTCCAACCAAACTTGAGAATCCAGGTATCCAACTACCCAACAATGGCAGCTAGCCTCGAAACAAGTCAGCTAGTCGAAACCAGCTCGGCTCCATCTGATATTCAGGACAAAGAGATGGAGCGATCTGTCTCCGTTAGGAGTAATGGATGGACTGAACGGCCGCGGTACCGCTGGTTCGAAGGGCGAGTGAGAATGGTATGAGATTTGGTTTTAGGCGAAGCGTTTGAGAGTGATTACAGCTGTGCAAAGTTGATAATATAGATGACAGAGGTAAATTTACATCGAATTTACATGGTTAATGAATATACAGCTTCTGTATTTCTCTACTTCGTTCTTTGATCTAAGTTTTTTTGTGTAGGTACCTATATGTAAGAATATTTCAAATGAAGAAATTATAATACTTAATGTGCGTTGCTTCAGGGTAGTGTGCTAGGTCTAGCTTTCTTTTTCATGTATGCATGTAAAGAAACTAGAAAGCCATAGCAACACTTTTTGACTGCGTCACGAAGGCTTTATTTAAAAGTATGAATGAAAATGACGTTTTCTTTCCTCGGAAAGTGCACGACGCCATTGAAATCAATCGGCATCCGAATTTTAATCATGATAATGGGTAGTCGGTTCACCTGACTTGAAAAACTGTTTTAAATACTTCTGTAGTTGGTGTGAACGTACGTTTAGAGACAGATTGTTAGTGTTGTGTCCTCCTCGACTTTTGATAATGAAAACGTGAATAATTATGAGCCAGTGTCAGTTGCGTCACTTGCGTCGAACATTCGCGCAGAAAAAGCTGTGGCGCAATCTCGCAACATGGCCATCCTATACTATAGACCGATAGGTACACTTAAAAGATGGTAAACAATCTTGACATGTCTTTTTATTGAAATACACAGTCTAAAAATTAAAATCGTTACAATATACAATTCAATTATGAAAGTAAATGATTTTTTCATACCTAAATTGTAAAATGTAAAGATTTTGATTTATAAAGTGTATGTTTAATAAAAAGACACGTCAAGATTGTTTACCATCTTTTAAGTACCTATCGGTCTCTAGTATAGTAAAATACCTATTAGTAATAAAAGTTAACAATGAATTTCCGTGCTACAACACTTATAACTAAAAGATAATATAGATATCTTTAAGAAAATAATGATTCAAGGAATACTCGCTTGCGAGTTCCCGTGGTAGCCAACCTGTAGCTTCGACGGATTTCAGTTCCAAGTTTACTCCTAAAATGAAATTACTTTATTCTGCAACAAATCCCAAAGTCTGCAAGTTCATAAACTCGGAATTATTCATTACTCTGGGGGCTGTAGAACTCCGTTCGTATAGGAAATATAGTAGGTATACATTTTGTATACTGAGAGGCCAATGAGAATATACTAAGAAAAGTCCCATGTCTCCGTATGGGTTTAGAATTACACACAACACATACTACAACTCGTTTGTATTCCCTAGAGAAGGTTTGATAACCAACATTAATTAAAAATTAAAAAAAAACCCTGACGAGCCCCAACTCGATGGCTTTACTGAACGTGTAACATTCTCATCACACCGAAGAAACGACCTGATGACCTTGAAGACCTGAACCGATTTTTACCAAACATAGCTAAGAACACTCTCGACGAATATAGCTTTCGAACAAAAACACACACACACACACACACACACATACAGACACGTCAAACTTATAACACCCCGTCGTTTTTGCGTCGGGGGTTATAAATAGATGTAAGAAGTACAATAACATGTTGATAGCATGTCGCCTAGAACATAGTTACCTACTTAGAAACCTAATAGGTAGATACGTTAGGTGACTAGGAAAGTTTTGAGATACGAAAAAAAAGTTGCCTTTAGAACATTTTATTTTATCACATCTTTTCAAAATACTCTCCATGACTTTCTATACAACGATTCATTCGTCTAAACCAAGATTTAAAGCACTGGCGATAGTCTTCCTTAGGAAGGTCCTCAACCGCCGCTATGAAGGCATCCCGAGCGTCGTCAGGGCTTTCGAAATGACGACCACGGAGTCCAAGTTTCACTTTCGGGAAGAGAAAGAAGTCGCACGGACTTAGATCGGGGCTGTAGGGCGGGTGACTCATTTCTTGAATTTCTGTGCTTCTTAAAAACTCTCGAGTTAATTTAGCTTTGTGCGGTGACGCGTTGTCGTGGTGCAACAAAAGTCCCCGCAAACCTGTTTTTGGACGTTTTTGGCGTAACTTTTCAAATACAGTCGGCAAACACACCTCCGTGTACCATTGAGCATTAACAGTTTTCTGACTTTCTAAAGAAATTGTTGCCAAATGACCACTTGCACTAAAAAATGTTGCCACCATTTTTTTCCCCACGCTTCTTCCGCGTTTAACTTTCCTTGGAGGTTCTTAATCCGGAAACACCCAAACCATCGACTGTCGCTTTGTTAGCGGATCAAACTGATAGATCCAACTCTCGTCTCCAGTAATAATATTAAATACGCTACGGCTCTCGCCATTTTCAAATTTTTCGAGCATTTCTCGGCACCAGGAAACGCGGGTTTGTTTTTGTTCAGCGGTCAAAGCGTGAGGAACCCATCGCGAACAAAGCTTCCTCACGTGTAGATGGTTATGTAAAATTGAATTAACTATCGGCGATGAAATATTTAGGGCTTCTTCTATCTCCTTGTAGGTAGTTTTTGGGTCGTCGTGCAATATTTTCCTCACAGCTTCGACATTTTCATTAGTTACAGCTGTAGCTGGACGGCCACTTCTGTCGTCATCTTTCAAGGCAAATTTCCCCTGTTTAAATTGCAAAAACCATCTAAAAACTGTTGCACGGGATGGAGTAAATTCCCCAAATGCAGATAAAAGTCTATCTCGGCACTCAGTTTCACTTAAACCTACTTTAAAATCATACAACATCATTGCACGAAAATGTTCACGTTCGATTTCCATTGTTGACAGAAAGAACTAGCGAAATGCTATAAACAATTGAACGTAACATTTTTATTTCTTAATATTTTGAAAATTGGCCGATGGAATTCGAATTTCAAATAAATGGGCTTTTCAAAAAGGTACAATTTAAATAGGTTCCATTTATAAAATTGCCGTATCTCAGAACTTTCCTAGTCGCCCACGTATACTAGAAGCTACTACGAAACGTGAAATACCTAGTTATGAATTTGTCTTTGTACAGTTTCATGTGCTCTGCATTTTAGGAATACAGACGTGATGTATGTACAGACCTATGTTAGGCCGGCCACATAGGTACATACGGAATTCCGTTTCGGAATCTCGATTCGGAATTTCGAATCGGACTCTCCGAACGCACTAAGGCCGACCACATACATACGGAATTCCGTTTCGGAATCTCGAATCGGACTGTCCGAACGCAGTCAATCCATACAAAATCTATGGACCGCCACACACATTCGGAAAAATTCCTTTCGGAAATCCGAACAGCAAACAGACAAGTTTCAGTATTATGGTTTCATTTAGCAATCTTCGATACAAAAAGTTGAAACAAGGGCTTCATAATTTTTGTCCTCCATAGTCCGTTTATTTTAAGATTGGAATTTCAACGATCAAATCCTTCGTACGCGCTTTAAAGGAGTTGCGAGCGCACTTCACATGCACGTTTGTTACGCATTTACATACATACATACATACCGTCACGACGCTTTCCCTCAGGGGTAGGCAGAGACCACTTTGTTCCACTTGCTACGGTCCTGACATACCTTTTTTGCTTCATCCACGTTCATCAGTCTCTTCATACATGCTCGTCGATTTCGGGTAGGTAGGTACTCTTGACCTGATCTGTTTCTAAAACGTCCGCGATTTGGTCACGGAACGTCCGTCTAGGATCTAGGACTTCCCCTGCCAACACACCCATTCACACTTCCAGCATAAATCTGTATAGTCAATCTTCTTTCATCCATTCTCTCTCTACATGACCAAACCAGCTAAGCATACTTTCTTTTATTCTACTTAGTCACTATATCACTATATTATCTACTCTCGCACCAGCTCGTTCCCTTATCACACTATACTTCTAATTCTTTCTTTCAGTGATACACCTTCCATACTCCTTAACGCTCTCATTTCTACCGCATTTATTCTACTTTTATGCTTCGTTTGCCACACCCAACTTTCGCTACCGTACATTAGTGTTGGACCGAACACCCCTCTGTGGACAGCCAGACGCGCCTTTTACGACACCTACTCACTGCTCACGAAAGCGGGCAGCGCTCCATTGACCATATTTCCTGCATACATACATGCGTCGAATTTACGCGTGTTTAAAACTATACAAACGCAAAAATCGACGCGTGTCGCCTACCCGTTTTGAATACGCCGTGTGCTAGGGCCCTTATGCCTGAGAAAATGAGAACTAAAGTCCACAGAGAAAACGATAGAAGATGTTTTCGTGCAACAGATCTTCGAAACTTCTCTAGCGCCACGTAGAACACGTTTTGACAGCCGACGACGTAGATGACGTTTTATTGTAGTTGTACAGTCAGCGTCTGATACATGGTTACACTTTGGTACTTTGTCACTGTGATCGCAGTGACAATTTCACGCGAGAGTTCAAATATGAGGTTAATTAGAAAAAAAAAAGTAAAAAAAAACTTTTAAGTAAAACGGTTTTATTTTAGTCTAATCAATGTATATAAAACCGTTTTACTTAAAAGTTTTTTTTTTACTTTTTTTTTTCGAGTTTTTAGTTTTTTTTTTAATTTATATAGTGCACTGTATTCTCCTTGCAAAGACCTTTCAATTGATACCCATATTGATGGGGTTGATAAGAATTAGGTCATCCGCCATTTTGTAGCGGCGGCCATTTTGAATTTACAATGACAATGAATATACATTGTTGTATTGTCACCACAACTAAAAGCGCATACCGAATTTCAAATCAATCAGTTGACGGAAAGAGGGTAAAATTTCAATTTCTAAATTTGAACCAACAAAGACCAAAGAAGGACTAAAACAAACAGGGTAAGCTAAGTAAAACCGTTTAAAAAGGTACTAAAGTGTATACATGTATCAGACGCTGACTGTACTCCTCGACGATAGGTGGTGTTAGAGTCGCAACAGATCTCACATTTAGCTGATATTAATTATAAGTAAAAAAAAACGACAACTCGTACTTCATACGTTTATTTACACAAATAACATCTCACAGCTCTTAAACCAGGGGTTCCCAACCTTTTCTTGATCAGGGACCACTTTAATATTAGTCTTGTTGGTAGGGACCACAATGTAGCTACAATAAAACTCACTCATTGTACGGCCACCGACAGCGCTAAATTTCAATTGATTCGCGGACCATATTTTGGCTTCTGCGGACCACGGGTGGTCCACGGACCACTGGTTGGGAACCACTGTCTTAAACTATCATTGACTCGAGTCAGTTTATAAACAATAAAATTCATTCACGCTCTTAATAGATACTTCAAAGTCAGGGCAAGGGCCAGAGTCCAGTCTCACCCCTCAACTCGGCACTTGGCAGTTTGCACTCAGCACTTTAAGCGAGGTTTACTTCGATAAACCGCCATGGCACAAATTCTATAAACCGAAAACCGGGTCTAAGAGAGTGTATAGAAAAAGTGGCATGACGATAATATCTCTGCGATTATTTTTCTGACGGACATCGTCTTTTAAAAAACGTTGGAGTGTTTTGTCAATAAGCAAAGTCGATTTTATAATTTTATGCTAAAACAAAAGCATCAATTGAATTGTTCAATCCAAGGTTTACAGTTTCTCAAAAGCTGCTACATATTTGTTTTTACTCCAAAATTTTTCCCGTTACACATGTAAAACTTAAATTTAAACAAGTGACATTTGGAAAGTTAAAAGTCGACTAAAATACCCAGCCAACACATGATTATAAAAATAATAATAAAAGTGCAAATGCATTTTTGGTTTTATTTCTACTACTTCACGTAATCAAGGTTCGCAAACGGCCTCACAGTTCAATATATCGACGGCTTAGCCAAATCTAGCCAGCATCTAAACCATTTTATGTTCATAAACATAACACATTTTTTTCTAGAAATTACTAGATTCACTAAAAAACACATTCAATAATAAGGCTTGTTAGATAATTTCATTAATTTCCCCAAAATTGTTATTTTCTAGGAATTTCTATTCGTATTTTTCGCGAGATGTCTTTTTCCCTGTGTCGTGTTTTACTGAATCCTATTTTCAAAGTACCATTTTTCTCCAATTAGAATCGACACAGAAACTGTGTTGACGAACCTCTGCCCACGCGGAGCTCCTATTCCTACGTTGTTTTGGCCCTCCGGACCGCTGAAAGCATAGCAAACTAAACCTACGTTTCTATGTTGATTCAAGTTGGAAGAAATGCTACTGTGAATAAGATGCTTCAGAAAAAAACGACAGTGGGTAAAAAGCCATTTGAGGGAAAATCCAAATAGAATTTTGCTACTAGGATATCATGATTTTAGACAAGTTATCTAAGTAACCAATATCCTTTATCACCATGGAAGATTCCGTGATACTCGTCATACCGAGCGTTACCAACTTTACAAATTGACAATAATCTTTGCAGATTATTATTACGCGGGCTATTGGGTCAACTATATAAATTTTATTTAAACTTAGTACTTAGTTTGCAAATCTGTTAACAATTATGAGTGTAGTAACAACATAGTAATTATGTTTTCTTTATACTTGGGGATGCCCTCCCCAAAATAAATGTAGATCTCGTAGGGTTGCTCGTTCACAAAAATATTGTGATTAGACAAAGTTCAGGACAGCTCTTTTAAATGTACCTATCCATTCAGGATACATTAGACTTAACGGACAAAATTAAAAAAAATCTAAAATCCAAAGGTAAAACTAGAAAATCATTATTGCAGTAACACTTAAGACCGTTTGTTATAATTTTCTTAAAGCAAACGGTTTTACCATTTGCGGTGACGCCTTGGGTATCCTTAAAAATGTGTGAGGATTTGACCGTTAAAAGTCTAATGTTATCCTGAATAGACCATAGTAACGTCAGCAATAAATATATGGACATAGTAACGTCAGCAATAAATATATGGACATGGTCAACGTGCCAAATGTACACATACATAACATTGACACAACAAGAGCGTAAATACACACTTTTAGCACTTGACCGTGACAGCATCTTTGTTGCCATCGTTGTAGCTCATTAAATTGTATGGGGAGCAATATTGACAGATATCTGTTCAGATACAGCCATCGTATCTACTTAGTGTGCACTTAAGAGCATTGAAAACAACTTATCCATTCGCGTTGTGATAGTAAGTGAACGAGCAACCCCACCCTGACCTGTGCAAGCGATTCTAGCCCCTTTGCGGGCGGCGCAAGGTTCACACTCCCGGTATGAGCCCGGGCTTGCGGCCAGGCCACGCCTCTTTGGCGTACTTCTTCCTCTTCGGCTCGTTCGACGGACCCGATTCTTCTGCGGCTGTAAAAAAAGAGTAAATCAACATAGGTACCAGAGAAGACTGCAGAAGGAAGGGGCGTCCGAAAACCAGCAAGTATTGGGGCCCCACTAGAGTGGCGGGAGAGAGTATAGGGCGGTAGAGAGAGCTGGAGGAGACCTATGCCAAGAGGCACGCCGAATTAAGGGACATAATATAAAACGTGATACAAAAACCGGGTAAATAATGTAAATTATTAAAGCGAAAAAAATTGTAAACCCTACAGTTCAGACTTTTATGTACTTAAAAAAAGATAAACAAACCCGACAAAGTCAAAAATCACGTAAGATATGTGTTGCTACATTAAATACAACACTTTCGATTTTATTCGCATTACACTCACCTTGTAATGCGACTAAAATAGAAAGTGTCGTATTTAATAATGTAGCAACACATACCTTACGTGATTTTTGACTTTGTCGGGTTGGCTTTGTTTGTTTACCTTTTTTTAAGTACCTAAAAGTCTCAGGTATAGTAATAGAACTGAAGTTATCATAGATTATTTAACAGAGTGTATTCTTTGATGGATTTTCAATTTTTCATTCAAAAAGGTTTGCAAGAGTATTTAATGGCCATTCTCATGCGTCTAGTGGCTTTTTCGTCTATGGGCAAATGATAACAGTTTCATAGTAAACATTAGGCGACATTTATCGTGCGACATGTCAAGCGATGTAGCGCGACGTCGCCGAACAACGGTCGACATGCCGCGCGATTATATCCGCGTATATACACGTGTCGCGCGACATGTCGAGCGATGTCCGGCGAAGTCGCGCTACATCGCACGACATGTCACCTAATGTATCTTTGGCTTATGGGAAGAAAGAAAAACATGATATACGCACCAGAGTTTGGTAGCGGCGGGTGCACGCTGAGCTGCGGCTCGAGGCCCTCCAGCTCCACGTCGGGCGCCGGGTTGGGCAGCGTCAGCCCCAATCTGTATCAAATTATTAAATTCGGAATTTAAAAGTAAGAAATTACGAAATTCGGAATGTTGAAATAACAAATTACGAAATTTGATAATCCTAAATTACGAAGTTCTGAATTGAAAAATAAGAAAATTCGAAATTCGAAATTTAAAAATAAGAAATTACGAAATTAGTAATTTAAAAATCAGAAATTACGAAATTCTGGATTTAAAAATCAAAATTATTAAACTCATAATGAAACATTAGGGTATGTTCGTGTGTCCAGGCTACGTACCTGGCCCCGATGAGGCTGAGATGCGAGCTGGGCGCGGGCAAGTCGGAGTACAGGGCAGCGCCCCGGGATAGCTCTTGAAGCCGCAGCGAATGCTGGTGCTGGTCTGCGAATACGGATGATGACAGGGTTAAAAGTATATCATTCTAATTAGTCCGTTAGTTATTTGTGATTGTATGTACAGTCAAAGAACTTGACAACTGTGCCACTTTTTACCTTTTTACAAAAATTTCACTGACCTACCATACTATCTACTAATAAAAGCAATACAAAGCTCATTATGAAAAGGTTCAAAGTACCACAGGTATCAATTTCCTTGGCTGTACATATAACATGTACGAGTATGAGTAAAAATGCGAATGGAAATTTTGCTACCAGCAATAATATAGTTTTGGGGAAATAATGACACAACCTCTTTTACTATGCAACATTGACATAAATCCCTTCCCGTGAGGTGTCGGATTTCACTTCTCCAATTCTTCCGTAGATGTCGTAAAAGGAGACTAACGAAATGTCCTGTCACCTAAAACATAGCTAGTACCTCTCAAGTTAAAACCTTAAAATTATGCTAGAAGTGGAACGCGAAATAGTGATAGGTATTTTCATGTAGCCTTTTGTGTGCTCTGCCTACCCCATTTGGAAAAAGCATGATGTATGTGACATAAATAATTAATAGCTCACTCTCATCAGCGCTCTGCAGCTTGAGCTTCCTCGGCGGCGCGCTGGCGTTCGGCACGATCGTGCTCTTCACCAGGTTCCGGAACCTGCCGATGGTGGGGTCAATGTCCTCGGGGTTGATGATGTCCACCTCCTCGTTGAAGGACACGTTCCGGCGCTGCTTCTTGGGCACCCCGGCTGGCATGGATGCTGAGCGCTTCGTGCCTGACGGAGGCTAAAAAAAAAGGAATTTTTTTAGCCTACATAAGACCATAAACTTGCTTTTTTTACCAAACAAAGCTTAAAACCTTTTGCATACACTGTAGAGCTACTTATACTATAGGCCGGAAATTGACCGTAAAATTTTAACCAGTGGTCGGGTTTATTAGGCGTCAACCCCTGTGAAGTTTTTTCCCGGAATTTTCACTAAAAAAATACGAAGATTGCTCAGTCTTTTGTACTCTGGCTCTAGTCAACCGCGTAGCATCGCAATTGCGAACGATTACAGGTGCGTACATGACGTAAGGTAGGTATAACACAGGGCGCAATGACCTGAAAAGCGATAAAACATTTGTCTCCCACATGGTCAATAGTGAAAATTTTCAGGAAATATTGTGCAGGGGTTTTGAGACGCGTATACCCGACCACTGGTTAAAATATTTATCCCCCTGAATTACCACACGCAGAGTTGGTTACATTTTTTATAACCCTACCATAAAGCAGATGCACTATTACACTTGTAATAGTTAGTAGTGTTGTTGTTATTTGTCAATATTTGTTGTACTGTATTTCACCATGTTATTGTATCCTCTCTTTTTGTCTGTGTCAATAATTTAGTTTCCTCTCTGCCTCTCAAAGGTTTGGCTGTAAGAGATCCCTTAAGGGATAAGTCCGCCTTTGTACTTCGCCATTTCATTTGTATATAATTTTGTTTTTGTATTTTGTGTATTTTTTCCTTTTGTACTAAAGTGTTCACTTACTTACTTGTTCCGGAAGGATTTTACGAGTACTAGGATCTCATAGGCATACCTCGTAACGGATGTAGCAAAACCATAGCATTTGACAGTTTGATGTCAGGGTTGGCGATTACGGTGAATAATTTTATAATTTATTTTGAAGATTCTGTCGTCACTTTTTATCAGGGGATAAATTACAGTTCTCAGATTATTAAAATATAGTTGCCTGCACAAATCTTGGGCGAAAATACTTTTAATTTGTCAAAGTCATATTTCATGTCACAAAGAAACTGATATTTAAATAAATCCCAGATATAATAATTATTTAAAAAAACGTGTGTAGGGATTTAGTCCACCACTTATTTAAGAGAGAAACAGGCCAGCTATCTTATACAGGGTGGCCCATCTAAAACGGTCAGTATGGGGAAGTCCGAAACTATACGAGATACGAAGATCTCTTCTTAGGAACCATGACATCGATTTTAATAAAAAGAAAACCTGCATTCATACATTTTAAAAAAATGTGTACTCAGTCCGGGAATCGAACCCGGTTGTTTTGAAAATAAAAGTACTATTTCTATTTAGATATCGATTGTGTTGGTCTTAAGCAGTAAATATGTGTGTGTGTGTGTGTGTGTGATTTCTAAAATTAATAAAATGCATTGTTTTTGCATGCTTTGATTTATTTTAGTAGGTGTTCGAAGTGACCACCGCCTTTCTCAATACCTACTACCTACGTTTGTAACTGTGATCACTCTGAACAACTACTAAAATAAATTAAAGCATGTGAAAACAATGCATTTTATTCATTTTAGATATCATGTTTCTTGCACATATTTACTGCTTAAGACCTACACAATCGAAATCTAAATAGAAATAGAAAAAATTTTTTTTTTCAAAACAACCGGGTTCGATTCCCGGACTGAGTACACATTTTTTTTTAAATGTATGAATGCAGTTTGTCTTTTTATTAAAATCGATGTCATGGTTCCTAAGAAGAGATCTTCGTATCTCGTTTAGTTTCTGACTTCCCCATACTGACCGTTTTAAATGGGCCACCCTGTATATGTAGCTGGCAGGCTCAAATGCCGAGCCATGAAGTGGAAACATCAAGACGTGACTATATCATATACAATAGAGAAGAAGGTTCAGACGGATCACAACTAACATATAATTCACGATGGTGCCTTTCATACATTACATTTATAGATAAAGATGTAATTATACAGAAGCACAGTTTATTTGAAAATACTGTGAAGGTAAATAAGATGTTTAGTTATTAAAGATATTTTTAATAATGTTATATTATTTTTATATTCGTAGTACATAGGTAGTGACAACCCTGACGTACATTTGCTACAGATTTGCGGGTTCGATTACGGGGTATGCTCATAGGATCAAACAAATGTTAGAATATACCCACCTTCATCACGTCGCTGCCGTCGTCCGTAGATATGCCCAACATGGAAATTCTCCGGTTGTGCGCTGTGTTGAATTCCGTTAAATTCTGAAAGGTAATTATACAAATTATTACTATTGTTAATCCTTACTTCCTTATCCTTACTAATCCTTATCCTTATCTTTACTAATATTATAAGTCAGAAAGTGAGTTTGTTTGTTCCGCTTTCACGCCGTAACTACTGAACCGATTGCTTTGAAATTTTGCAGACGTAAAGATAGAAGTCCGGATTAAATAATAGGCTACTTTTTATCGCGGAAAAATGTATGTTCCCGAGGGAAAACAAAAATATAGTTTGCTTGATAGATCGATAGCGCTGTGTGTCATTTGAAACGAGAAGTTTTCTTATAGTTGTGCTTTATACCGCAATATAACCGAGTTCCACGCGGGCGAAGCCGCGGGCAGAAAGCTAGTTTAATTTTATTATAAGCCAGAAGTTAATTTGTCAGCATACTGCTTGAATTGAGACATTGTGTGGTCGGCAAAAAACATGGCTAGATAAGTGGTGGTGGTAAGTCCAGATAACAGCAATGCGCGAACTCACCCCCACCACTTAAATTCTTGTCAAGTAATATTCCGGCAGCTACACACCAGATAATTAATGCAGGAATTGCGGTATCAAGTAAATATTCACTTATTCATTTCTTTACTACACTCAAAGACTATTTAAGGTTTTTTACAGTAATTGAAGGCTTTTACAATAATTGACTTACTATTTTTGATTTACTATCCCCAAAACTCACATTGTTTGTCCAATCCATTTAGACATTTGAGAAAATAATTTCATAAATCACAAACACAAAAAATTCATAATTACTTAAATGAGGCGACATTTTAAACTCGTCTCGGAACCGTCCGCCGCAAACGAAACCAGTTTACTAACTGTAAAAGTTTTTTTACCAAGGTACCCTCGTATACGATAAAAAGTTAAATACCCATCACAACTACCCGCTTTTTTCAATTATTACGGTCAATCTAAAATAACGAAAAATTTGAAACGTTGTTTTTGTTTACTTTCTCCAATCCGACATACACACACATACGTCACGCCTGTATTCCCAAGAGGGGTAAGTAGACACACTGTGTGGTGTCGGGATAGAAAAACAGCTCCATTTCTTCCGTAGATGTCGTAAAAGGCGACTAATGTAAGTCTTTAGACGACATGCAAGCAACCTGTCACTATTATACCTCTTCCATCTGTTAATCAAACCTAAAATAATGCTAGAAGCGTGAAATAGTCGTAATCATGGTTTTGTCAGTCACATTTCGTGTGCTCTGCCAACCCAATTTAGAAAAACAGGCGTGATTGTATGTATGTATGTATAAAAGACGGATGCATCAAAAACACTCACATCTAGCTCGGTCTGTGTCTCCGGGAGGCCCAGCAGAGCGCCCTCCGTCTCCGTACTCGGTAGGTCTTCCATAATGCCCCTCGCATTCCCGGTGGGACGCTCTCTGTGCACAAACAACATACATATAAAAACACAGAACAAATATACAGCGAAAAAACGTCGTCGTCTGCAAAATGCCAGTAAATACATCAGGAGCTCAGCGTAAGATAAACTTAAGTTTTTTTTTATAACAGTCTCCATTAAGCGTGATAGTATTGTAAACCGTTTAAAAAACAATTTGAGAAAGCTACAAAACGTCTAGTAATTATTTATGACAATATTCGATTCAAAATCGTTCTAAAATTGACGAGCTCTCGCGCGGCGTGACTTGCGAAAATCATTCTCTAATAGCATAAAACTCCTTTGAAAACAGTATCATGTTTAAATTGACAGATAGTAAGTGATCTTGCCTTCGCAATTACAGGAAATGTATGGCGAATAACACCCTTTAGTCATGCAGATACTGACTGCAATAACCGAGTTGGAAAATAAAAATACCTACTGTACATACTTTCAAAACTTTTTCACTCATTTCCATCCATCTCTGCTATTTTGTACTAAATTACTTCAAGCAGTGGCTTAAACTATGTCTCTTTATAGAATTTCAAGACTCAAAATTAATTAAGTATCTATCACTTAAAAGTGAATGCAAAGTGCAAAGTACTATAGAGAAATAATTACAAAGCGTTTCCATCTGTTTTTGCTCCTTCTTCATCTACATCCATTATAAGAACATAACTGTCAAGGAATTTATCACAAAATATCTAGCACATGATAATATTATGACCAGAATATGTGCAAAAAAATATTAAAACTCTAAAATAAATAAACTGACAAAAGTTGAAACTTCCATCTGCTATCAACAACAAAATGACACTGATTAATGACCATTTGATGATTATGGTGTGCCATAGAGTTTTATAAAAAGTTCCGAAACGGAAAAAAAATATATTTATTAATAATCACAAATTATCTGTTCACTTGGTTTATACACTACTAGCTTTCCGCCCGCGGCTACGCCCGCGTGGAACTCGGTTATATTGCGGTATAAAGCACAACTATAAGATAACTTCTCGTTTCAAACGACACACAGCACCATCGTCGGTCTATCATCTATCAATCAGTCATCGATTGATATCGATCTATCGTCGATCGATATCCATCTATCATCGATCGATATCGATCTATCATGCTAACTATATTTTTGTTTTCCCTCGGGAACATCAATTTTTTCCGGGATATAAAGTAGCCTATTATTTAATCCGGACTTCTTCTATCTTTACGTCTGCAAAATTTCAAAGCAATCGGTTCAGTAGTTACGGCGTGAAAGCGGAACAAACAAACAAACAAACAAACAAACTCACTTTCTGATTTATAATATTAGTAAGGATTCTAAACTGATCAAATCAAACGTAATAGTTCACTACAAGTTAACTCCCATGCCTTCACACTGTTAAAACTTTTGGCTCAGGATGACTTCGGCCACAGTTTCATTTCGTCACCTTCTTAAGTCGTCCACAGTGCCATGTCGTCAGCCTACAAT